>APFE030279484.1:143785-168769 GCA_000404065.3 Pinus taeda
TAAATTATTCAAAATTTTTACATGGTATCAGAGCTGGTTGATTTGTAGAAGAGATTTCTACAGGATATCAAAGAGAGTTGTTAATCATCAAATCTACTATTCAGGAAGTGACTACGTTTTATTTCTTCAGGCAGAGTCTGTAATCGGGCCAGGTAGCCTCTGGATTCATCCTTCTTTTGGAAGGTGAGATATCCAGTGAATGCCCATACAGTCGATCTCTGTACAATAAATACTTCGTTCTCACGAATTTTAGATCGGAAGCAGTTGAGTTTTTTTGAGCTGGTGGAATGGCGCTCAAGGATAAACTCAGAAACATCTAAGTGTGAGAATGGAGACAGTATGCCCCAGTATCTCACGAAGTTCATCCAATGCCAGGATGAGCTGGGAAGTGTGGGGGTGACTGTTGATGATGAGGATGGTGAGTCTAGCACTCCTTGGCCTTCCTAAGAGCTGGCATAGCTACCAGGACACGGTGAATGGAAGGGAGAAAACTGCCAAATTGGGAACGGCTATGGTCGGATTTGATGCAGGAGGAGATCAGACGGAGCACCAGAGACAGTTCTTCATCTATGCATGATGAGGACAACTATGCCTTAGTGAGTAAGGCGAAGAAGGGGAAGGGTAAGGTTTCTCTTTCCGAATCCAGTTCTTCCAATGATGGGAAGAAGGTTGACAAGTCGAAGGTGAGATGCTTTCGTTGTCATGAGTTGGGCCATTATTCTACTAATTGCCCAAAGAAGAAGTCCAAGAAGGGATCCGAGGAAGGATCTGAAGGTGAGGCACTTGCTTCACAGTTTGAGTTGGATTTCACACTCTTCGCATGCATGGTTTCATCCATGATGGAAGTGGTTGGTTTCTTGACAGTGGAGCTTCTTTCCACATGACCGGTGACAAAAGTTTGTTCAGTACTTTGGAGGAGAAAGATCTCCAGATACTCATAGGGATGGGTAATGATGAGAAGTATAGTGTCTTAGGTGTAGACACGGTTATTTTTTAGAGGGAGCATGGAGCTCACCTTACCCTGACCGATGTCAAGTATGTACAAGGACTGAAGAGAAACTTGGTGTCAATCGCGATGCTGTAAGACAGAGGCTATGATGTAGTCTTCAGAGACGGAAATGTTTTCCTTAGACACATCATCACTAGACAGGTGAAGCAGATTGGTTCACGGGTCAAGAACCTGTATGCTCTTAAGGTTCAAGATGCATGCAAAGCCTTGAGCAGCAAGGCAACTGATGGAGACTTGGTGGTTGAGAGGGAGGGTATATTACCTCTCAACATGCAGAGCCAGAAGAAGTCTCAGACGATTGTTGAGGAGCCATGATTGGTGCAGCAGCTTCAGGAGGTTGTGGAGGAGCCACAATAGGGGAAGTTGAGTGGAGATTGAGTAGAGACATCTACTCATGTAGAGACCTCCAATAGGGGGAAACTTCGAGCCAGGTGGGCTGAGGGATCACATGCAGCCATACCTCCAGGCAGGAGGTGGGGCGATATAGAGTGATCATCCCATGGAGGAGGGGCAGGATCCTTGAGGTACCCAACCTCTTGGATGAGACCTTGCTACGAGAACCCTGATGTGGAGTAGCAAGAACTGACTAATTAGGTAGAGACATATGCGGATGGAGCGACAGAGAGAGCGACAGTGCAGGGAATCCCAGGACAGCGCATAGCTAGCAGGCTGCAACAATGTGAGAGGCACAAGTGTTTTGCACAGTGCTAGGTGGCACAGAGAGGTATGCAATGGTGCGAGATGCATGGAGATGTTGCAATAGCGCAGATGTCAGAGAGGGAGCACTTATCAGCAGTAGGTAGAGCTTCAGCATCAGAGTATGTTCCTAGCCCAACAGAGTGGTCAGTTGGGAGTGCTTTTGTTCCAAGTGTTGTTGGAGCAAGTGGACCGAGTAGATGTGTTGCATGCAGAACATTCCAGAGTTACACGATCAGGTTCGAGAGGAAGCCTTTCTTGTTAAGAGGGGGTGTTGAAAAATGTGCATCAAGGAATGCTAAATTTAGAATGTGCTAAAAATAGCAGTTTGGCCAGTGAGGTCATTGGCCACAATGGGTGAGAGGTGAAACTGTTAAAAATAGAAAGTTCTAAAAATAGCATTTCTAGGTCCCTTCCTATTTATAGCAGTCCCTAGTCTATCTATAGGAAGTAAAATTAATTTTGGTCTTAACAACAGTTGGAAAAGAGCACGGATTTTCAGATCTAGGGTTTGAAGTTGGACAGAAACAGGGTCAGGATTGCAAAATTGTTCAGGAGGGGACAGATCCTGACTGGTCAAATGGTAAACGAGGGGTCCATAGGGACCCCCACATACAAACAAATCATTATGAATAAACAACCGACTCAGAAGGGGGTGCAGATACAAGGGCTTGATAGGTCAAGGCTAGAAGAAGAGACCAGTAAGAACAGAAATGAAAACAGGGATAAAGTAGAGCAGTCTGCCAATAAACTGAAGGGGAAAGAGAATACCCGCAGAATCAATGGAAATAGAAAGGATAAGGAGGAACAAGCAAACACAGCACAGAAGAATAATAGAGAAGAGGAGCAGGAACACCCGGAGTCCATAGATACGGAGGAAGAAAAGGAGGTAGAGGACAATACACAAGAGAATCTCACTCATAAACCAACTCAAGGCCCATGCAAACCCAGAGTCGCAGAAGTCTTAAGAGTGGTACTAACGGATCCCGAAATACAAGCCTACAGAGACCACATGGCTGAGCATACAGTGATCTGTAGATTTATGGGACTGTGGCCAACAGAAAAGGCATTATGTTAGTGGATTAAACAGCATTGGGGACCCAAAGGAGATGTCAGTCTGCACCTGGGAGCAAAAGGCTTCTTCACAGTTGTGTTCTCCAATCTAGAAGATTTGTACAGAGTCTTTGATGGAGGCCCCTACTTCTTCGCTTCAGTGGGCCTCTACATGAAACCTTGGAAACCTAGTTTTGTACCAAAGAAGGAAACTTTCAAGAAGGTCCCAGTCTGGATCCGACTCTTTGCGCCCCCAATAGACTATTGGGGTCTGGCCGCACTCAAAAAAATAGGGGACAAGTTAGGGACATTCATCAAAGCTTTAGAAGCCACATTACAAAGAAGATACACTTCATGCGCTCGGATCTATGTGGAGATGGACGTTTCAGGAGCTTTGCATGAAGGTCTATGGCTAGAATATAGAGACGAGGACTACTTTCAAGCTATCGACTATGAGAAAATTTCGTTTCGTTGCAGAAAGTGCCATGAACATGGACACTTAATAAGGGAATGCCCTTTAAACAGGAAAACGGAAACACAAATGGAGGATCAAGAAGGAAATCGTAAAGACACCTTCACTCGTCCAAAAGCTAGACAGAGAGCACACAGAAGGCGACCAAACAAAACAAGCGAAGCACGAGCTAACACAAGCAACGCTTTTGAAGTACTGGAAAGTGGAAAGGATATAGAAAACCAGAATAAGGAGAACACGAACTATGAAGCAAATAAAGTAGCAACTGTAGCAGCAACCAAAGGAGCAGAAGAGGAAAATCCACACAGCATAAAAATCACTCAGGAGGGCACAGAAGAAGCAGATGAAGACTCAGAAATGGTCAGAAGTGATATAGGCAGTGAGGATATGGAACTCCAGGAGATTCCAGGGCTGGAAGGAGTCAATCTTCCAGACATGGTGGAAGATTGGAGGAAAAAAGGGATGGAAAACATCTCGGAGGAGGAAATCTGGAAAATCAATGCAGTTATCATAGCCAAGCAAAAGGCCAAAATGGAAATGCATAACAGGAAACTGGGAGTAGTAAAAGGAAAAGGAGCTAGAACGAAGAGTGTACTTCAAACAACCTCGAGCTCAACTTAGAAGAAGAAAATAGGGCGAAGAACAACCAGTGAAGTACTTCAAGAAATGGGATATATGCTCATAAACTCGGGTAAGATGAAAGCTCTTGATGCCTTCTCTTTTGGTTCTTAAATCTCAAGTGTTTTAAAATGAAAATCTTCTCATGGAATGTTAGAGGGCTCAATGGCCAAACAAAACAAAGATTGTTAAAAAGGAAAATCCAATAGGAAAAGCCGGATTTAATTTTGGTACAAGAAACTAAATGTGCAAATAACATTATTCAAACTGTAAACAGCAGGCTAGGTAGAAGATTGGAACACATGAGTATAGATAGTCAGGGATGGGAGGGAGGTCTAGTAACATGGTGGAATCCTCATGTCCTCAATCCTTTCCTCGGAAGCATCCAGACACTTTCTAGCCTTAGAATGTCAAATAATAGGAAACTCAGACATCTATTTATGCATCAATGTCTATGGGCTTCAAAAATTAGAAAAAAAGCTCAAGTTAATAAATTCGCTAATGAAGCTGAAGCAGAGGTATCCCAGAGCGAAGGTTATCATAGGAGGGGACTTTAATATGATAACCTCGCTGTCGGAAAAAAGGGAGGAATCAGAAATCTAAACAAGGATTCTGAAGCTTTTGTAAACTTCATAATGTCAGCAAGACTGGTAGATATTCAACCCAGGAGTGGGGCTTACACCTGGAACAACAGAAGGGGCGGGGAAAGAAAAATTCCTTCCCGTCTAGACAGATTTCTTGTCTCTGAAAGTCTGTTACTGGAAGGGGTGGTAGTATACTCTGACATTCTTCCTTGTGGAGGTTCTGATCATTGGCCCATTTCATTAACGACCACGATACAAGGCACGCCTAGAAACAAACCCTTCAGGTTTGAAAAATTTTGGTTGGAGCACCCGGATTTCATCCAGCTTGTAGAAAAATGGTGGCAAGAACCAGTGAGAATTAGAGGCACTAAAATGTACAAACTGTAAGGCAAATTAAAACACATTAAGAATAGAATCAAAGAATGGACCATAAAGGTCTTTGGAAACATATTCAAAGAGAAAATCAAGATAGAAAAGCAACTAGAGAAGATACACAATGAGTGGATTCAGGGAAGCAGTATTCCAGACACAGTGGATCAGGAAAAACTGTTGATGCAACAATGGCAAGATAGATTTCAACAGGAAGAAACGCTGTGGAGACAAAAATCCAGAATTCAATGGCTCAAGGAAGGAGAACAGAACACCAAATTCTTTCACAGATCGACGCTAGACTATAGAGGGGTTAACAAGATTCTCAGCCTCAAAAATGATCAAGGGGAGCATATTGAAAATCATCAAGGCATCGCCACCTTACTCACAGAGCATTTCTATAATATTGCTCAGGAACCAGAGATAGACAGAACTGAAACCATTGGGAACGTCATCAA
Organism: Pinus taeda; assembly: GCA_000404065.3. Taxonomy (NCBI): domain Eukaryota; kingdom Viridiplantae; phylum Streptophyta; class Pinopsida; order Pinales; family Pinaceae; genus Pinus; species Pinus taeda. Next base: position 149,045 of record APFE030279484.1, read on the forward strand.
ATCAATTCCCGAATCTATTTCCAATGAACAAAACCAAGCGTTAAGCAGAGAAGTCTCATTAGAAGAAGTGGAGGAAGCGGTAAAGGAAATGCCCAATGACAAAGCACCAGGCCCTGATGGCTTCAGCATAAATTTTTACAAAGCCTGCTGGGAGATTGTTAAATTGGAAGTATGGGAGGTGGTGGAGGACTCTCGGCGCTCAGCATTGATTCTGAAATATTTGAACTCCACTTTCCTAGCTCTAATCCCCAAAGAAGAGGAAGCCACGACCCCTGCCGAATTCCGTCCCATTTCTCTGTGTAATGTCCTGTACAAGATTATCTCTAAGGTCATAGCCAATAGATTGAAGCCTATTCTTCCAGGCCTCATCTCCGAAGAATAATCTGGCTATGTGGAAGGGAGACAAATCTTGGACAACATCTTGTTGGCACAAGAAATGGTCCATACTCTGCAATCCAGAAAAGTGGCAAGCATGATGATGCAACTTGACCTGTCGAAGGCTTATGAAAAAGCAAGCTGGAATTACTTGGAAGCAATCCTCACAGCCTTCGGGTTTGCAATTCACTGGATCAGATGGATTATGGCCCTAATCAAATCAACCAGATTTTCCATACTGGTCAATGGCACCCCAGCCAACCAATTTACTCCCTCTCGAGGGCTTAGACAAGGAGACTTTTTGTCCCCTTTCCTTTTTGTAATCTTGATGGAAGGATTGAGCAGGCTCATTCGGCAAGCTAAGGAGGAAGGTAAGATCAAAGGATTGCAACCACTACCCACCATTCCAGCAACTACGCATCAATAGTTCGTGGACCATACCATGCTGCATGGAGCACCTACTGTAAAAGAAGCTCAAGGTTATAAGAACATTCTAAACCTGTTCAGCGAGGCCTCAGGTATGGACATTAACCTTTCCAAATCAACCATATTCTTTTTCAATATGAATATAGCAGTTCAGAGAAACCTCTCGCGCATTCTAGGTTTCCGAAGAGGCAATCTTCCTTCCAGGTACCTAGGATCTCCTCTTTCTAATAAATTATGGAAAAAATCTCATTGGGAAAAACTCCTTGACAACCTAAAGAAAAGATGCCAGCACTGGACTCACAGGGCTCTCAATTTCGTTGGAAGGCTAGTGCTTACCAAAGCGGTCCTACAGGCTATCCCGCAATATCTGCTTTCCATCATCCCGACTCCCCAAGGAATCCTTCAACAAATTAGAACCATTAAGAGGACGTTCCTTTGGACAGGTAATGTAGAGAAAAGGAAGTGGTCGCTAGTGGCTTGGAATAAACTTTGCAAACCAAAGATCTTAGGCGGGTTAAACCTTCTAGACCCCTTCACCATAAACAATGCTTGTGGAGCCAAACTTTGGTGGAAATGGATGAAGGAGCCCAATTTACCATGGGCTCGCCACTGGAAGGTCAAACATGCCCCCTCACGAAGTAACCAGGAATTAATTAGGATGCAAGAAAATCCAGAGGGCTCCCCAATTTGGAATCTAGCAAGAAAAAATAGGGATATTATTCATGAAAATAGCTTCTGGGAAATTCGCAATGGCAAAACAGCCCTCTTTTGGGAGGACACGTGGCAACAACATCCCAAATTGGAAAAACCAGAATTTGCAGAATTACAAAGAAAACTGCAAGAACAGGGGAGGCTAACGATTCACCACTATTGGTCGCAGGATAACAATGACATGGCATGGAGAAAATGGGCAAGAAGCGAAATAGAGAACATAGGGGAAGGGAATACGAATGTCAACAACCTGAACATCATATTAGATAAAAGGAAAATCAGGAAAGCAGAGGACAACGACAAGCTAAGATGGGGAAATCAAGGAGGGGGTAATTTCACACTCAAAGAGGCTCGATTATGCATCAAAAAGGCACAGCAAGTGGACAAGGTAGCTTGGAGCAATAAGGTTTGGGATTCCTAAAGTTGGCCGAAAATTAGAACCTTCCTTTGGCTGCTAATGCAGAGGAAGACGCTAACGTGGGAGAATCTCTAGAAAAAAGGTTTCAGTGGCCCGTCAAAATGTCCACTCTGCAACAGGGAAGAGGAGACCATGAACCATCTTTTCAACAATTGTGACTTAGCCGACAATCTGTGGAATTGGGCCGAAAACGTCATGAAGCAAACAGACAGAAACAGAAACTCTATCCAGGAAACTATTGAGAAATGGAGAGGAAATTTCTCGGGAAATCAAAGAGTAAACCCCATCTGGAAAATATTACCAGGGTTCATCACCTGGACTCTCTAGAAAGAGAGAAACAAAAGAGTGTTTTGTGATGAAACAAGAAATATTACCCATTCTTTTGAGACCATCAAGGAAAACATAAAACAATTGGTCATGATAAAATGCAAAACAGATCAGAACGATAAAGCTACGGGTGATGACTTACGAATTCTGAAGACCTTTGATTTGGACAGAGAGGCTGAAAGTCTGACGTTCAGGCATCAACACGAACTCAGAACCACCCCAAGCATTTGGAAGCGACCTCCACCTGGCTTCCTCAAACTGAACTTCGATGGAGCCTTGAGAGGCAACCCCGGTCTCACTAGCATCGGAGGGGTCATCAGGAACAGTGATGGTGAAATTCTTCACATTTACAGCAGAGCATTGGGAGAAGGTACGGACAATGAAATGGAATTTACAGTAATGGAGCAGGGTCTTAGAATTCTGTGAAGCCTCCGAGCAGGTGTTGTTGTAATAGAGGGGGACTTTTAGCTCGCCATCACAGCAGCCAAGAGAATGTATGCTGGGGCGAAGGTGAGCAAGGTAACGCAACATTGGAGATTAGCAAAGGTCACAGAAAGCATAGAAGAACACTTGGGGTGGATGAAAGGGTTGGTCTTTCAGGCGGTACGTTGCAAGGCCAACACCATAGCAGACCACTTGGCGAACGTCGGGATAGAGAACCCCACCACGATTTGGGACAACTGTTGGCAGGACGTCAGCTGCCCGGTTTTAAAAAAGGATTGCACCTAGCTCTCAAGGCAGGATTTATTGAATGAGAGATAGGTGCAGGCGAGCGAGGTATGTCATACGCATAACGGAATGACAATGATAACAATGAATGCTAAGAAAGGAAGTAAAGGACTGTAGGAGAATGAAGGAAAAACAGGTCAGAAGCAATCAATGCTCAAGTAGGTGAAGGCAAAACATAGCGTTACTATGACCATGACAGAAGAGCGCCGCCAATCCAATATTGGGACAGGGGACACCTGGATAAATATGGACAATATTAGGAAGGGTGATCAAAAAGGAAATCTGAGGGATCATCAATGGAATTCCAACCCATTAACTAGCAATTATGACAACCGGACAAGACAGCATCAGGGCAACAAGCAAATGGGTTACCGCGTGATGAGCAACACCATCTATTTAAATAGAAACAAAAGCTCCAGAACGAGCATCAGTTCTGCTATAGGCGAGCGAAAGAGAGGTTCATTCATCTTCAAATTGCCAAGTGCTCATTTTAGTGCAGGAAGCAGGATGGCGAGTGGAGGAAGTTGGAATGCTGCGGCTAACAAAGATTTGAAGCGAGCCAAAGCGGCTTATGAGACCCGCAGATCCTAGAGGGAGAAATGGAGGATCGAAGAGCTGGAAGCCATGGTGAATGAAGAAGAAAAAAGCATGGACCAGCAGGAACTGTTTAAGGAAGTAGATTGGGTGCAAGACCCCGGAACGGTCACTACGCGGGTGACGCAGTTTGTAAGGACCCAAGCGGAGATGTGGAGAATGAAAATGATGCTTGCCAAAGCTATCATCATGCAAGGGGACTCTGCCAACCAGCTGCGGCAGGCCCAGCAAATGCTAGCGGTGGCCAACAGTGAGCACGCGGCCATTTTGGAAGGCCTGGACTTCAAGATGAGCAGTATGGAACAACAACTCGACACTATATCGAAGAAATTCACAGTTCTGATCAGTCTGATGCGGCACACCATAAATCAGGAGTGTCGTGCCACCGGGGAAACTTCGGAAGGGTCAAAGAATCCAAATGCTCTTCCTTCGCCCTCTCAGGCAGGCCAAGCCAAGGCGTTAGCTACACAAGACAAGTCCAAGAGCTACATCGTTCTGGATACCTTCTGATTCTCTGCTTTCTGTTGGGTATGCTTACTGGGGCTCTTTTTTCTGGTTGTGTATGTCTATGACTGTTAGGGTTTTTCTTGAAAAGGGCTACTCTGTTTCAACCCTGTAACTGGTCTATGGTCCATTGGCTATCATTTTTTTTTTTTTTGTGAGATCCCATTTCCTCTGCTGCCTTGCGTGGTATGCTATGGGGTCAAACGGGTATAGATAAGGACGAGGATAAGCTGAAGAAGGTCTTTTACTGCTCTGGCAATCTTTTTGTAAACTATGTACTTTCGAATCATATAACAACGCTGATTTACACAAAAAAACAACAGTTGGAAATATTAATTAATTAATTCAGTTGAGTTAATTAGTTAAGGAAATTCGAATTTGAAGTCTTTGTGAGCATGCACATGAGTTGTCCCATTGATTGAGGAATTTATCCTTAATTTCGTCCACTGATTGAGGGAATAAGTATGAGTTCTATAACGAGAGAATCAATTGACTTAGTTCTAACTAGTCAAGTCCAGTTAGATTATTTTAGCAAGTTGTTAAAATAATAAAATATAGTTTGTTAATGCTTGCATGCATGTGACAACTATTATTTTAGATAATTGAGGATTCACTCATGGATAATTGTTGCATGTCAATTCTGTGAGAGACCCAGTTGAGATCAGATGAGTGACAATGTACTATCAGATGCTAGGATATTTCTAGTAATTATTCCTTGCGTGAGAAAGAAATCCATTTTCTTCTATGACTATGTAGGTGGACCTGAGGTGACAGCAGGTATGATTAGGCCAATTTTCAACCTATATAGTGAGGCCTAGGTAGTCCATGATTTTGATCTTTTGATTACAGAGAGAGCAGGATAGATTTTGAGCTGATTCTTTTTGTATGTCGTTGAGGATCTCCACTCGATTGATAATACATGGTTGGGGTTTTATGCTGGTGCTTTCCCCTGGATATATCTTGCATTATGTGTGATTATTTCTGTTGATCAGTTATGCATGTTTCTACTTTATGTTGCTCATGAATTCGATTATGCTTCCACTTAATGTTTTGTAGAAGTAGAACAAGTATTATGCTTTAAGAGATTGAATATATCAGTTTGTTCTACATGTGAAATTTCTACAATGTATATGTACAAAAAAGTGTTGGGACAAAGGACAACCTTTCTTAACTACTATATTACAATTAATTTCTTCCAACCCGCCCTCAATGTCCCTAAACTTGGAAATATTGTTCTTGTAGAATGATATTCTAATAACTATCAACTTGAAAGAAACTTTTAGCTCTTTTAGATGTCTGTCCAATAGTCTTTCTTTGGCCACTCAAGAAAGCCAATTCCTCTTTGCCCTTACCAATAACAAATTCCTCATCGTAAGACATAACTATCTCATTCCATTGAAGGTACTTCCTTCACTAAGCAAGGAATTTATGAACTCCTTATGCTTCCATAACTCATATTGATATTCATCTGAAAGACAATAATCATCATACTTTGCTTGGAAACTTTCAGCCTCACTCAAGACAATTCCAAAGGATGGTTTGTCTTCTGCAATACCTACAATCACACATAACTTGTCAGTTTTAAAACCACAAGACCTCATGATCTCATTTGATTATTCAATCATCAAGTCCTCCTGCTATTCCAAGTCCTATACATGACTCAAAAAATCTTCAATGGTCTTCTTCTCAGCCTCTTCAAGCCCTCCACTTGGTTTCTTGATATCCTTCTCCACTTCTTCTTGCTTTTGGCCATCATCATAATCCAAACTTACTTTGCAGTTACCCCTTACAATATGCTGAAAAGCAACACTTTTCCGCAACTGTGTATGGACATTTATATGAGACCTAGCTATCCCATCTTCTTTCATAACAGAACTTAGATTCTGCCTATCTTCTTCCTCCTTGATGACAATGTCAGAAAATTGTCCATCCTCACATGTTCCACCTACAAACATACACAAGTTATAAGATTTAACACCATAAGACCTCTTGGTCTCACTTGAAGTTTCAGTCTTCAAGTATTCCTCCTAATACTCACTTATTCTGAGTAATTCTTCCTTCAGTCGAGCATTCATCATTTTCTCTTTCCTCCTCTGTAGCCTATGCCACCTTATCTTTCTTCTCATAAGAAAACCACACCTCTGGGCTTTCTCATTCCTCCGTAACAATTCCATCAGTACTTCAAGTTGGACTATTATCTCAGCGTTCTCCCTCTCATATTCTTCATCACTCATCTGCTTCCATATGCCATTTTCTTTGGCATCTTCTTTATTCATTTTGTGGTTTCTTCCTGAACCTCTGCTATGAATTTCAGTAGTCATATTCCTCCTCATCTTCATGAGCTTCTCACACTCACTATGAGTTGCACTAAGCCTCTGCAACAGCAAGTCCTCCTTGTTGCCACTTACCTCACCAAGCTTTCCTCTAGACTTGGTCTTTTGGAAAGCACTAGTTCTCTGTCAAGAACCTCCTGAGCATTTCTCTCGGCTCCTTCTAGGATCACATGCACAACTCATCTACACTTGAGAACACAATCGTCATCTTGCATTTTGATCACAATTGAAATACTAGGTTCTGGACACACTCTCTCAGAAACCCTTACAGGCTTCCTTCATCACGACTCTTAAGGCTGTGATCTCCTTGTTGAGATGCTTCACTAATTATTGTTACCTGCATATCAATGATATTTAAAACAAAGACCATTCCAAGCTTTCAAAAGCTTGCTGTTGCCAAATTTCTATGGCCACTTTAAAATGCTTTTGCTTAGCTTCCTTCTGAGAACACTCTTGTCCTCTCTGTCCAACCTTCAGTCGGATCTCTCAGGTCCACTGCCACTTTTTTTTTGTAGTCTTTCATTCACTTTGTTCTTTAGAACACATACAACTTTCCTTGTCTGTCTGCTGCTATCAATATTTACTCTGTCTTTAACCTACAAAACTCAAACCAGAGTTAAATAAAAAAATAACTGTATGATTTCACAAGCAGTCTCCATCCACTCTTCACATTCGAGTGAATCTCCATTTTCCTCAAGAAAACAAGCATCATTGTGCTTTCTTTATGCTTCTGCAATCTCTTCTTAATAGTATCAATTACTCTCATCTTTTGTTATGCCTTCTACTTATCATATTCAAATAACTTGATCTCCTCTTTAGAATATCTCCTTCAATTTTCTATAAATCACATTTGCTTTTACTAATCTCCCCTTTCTTTCGCAATCACACTTGCATTCTGCACAATTCTGCTTTAATTAAAAAGAGCCTTAACCAAAATTTGATACCAAATGATGCATGGTAAATCTTTCTAAAGATCTATCCCGCTTTTGCACCCTTTTCCTACTTTCAGAAGTCTGCTACAACCTCCTTCACATTCTTCTTTCTCCACTGAGAGAATTGTACGCACTCCAGCACAAACCATAGCAGTGATATTATTAACCACATCTTGTCCTCTACATCGAAATTGCTCAAAAAGAATCGAAACCATGGCGAAACTGATCTCAGCTACCCATCTATTCAAATTGGAGTCTTGCCTCAGATCTGCAACATAATCCAACCATTATTGACTACATAGCAACCGATTCTCTATATAAATCAATCTCGATGTCTCAGCATAATGCCAACGACCTCCATCAATACCCTATGGGTCTGAAATCTCTAACCCTTTGACCATGAACCATCCACACCTGCAATGAGACTAAAAATAAATTGGCATATCCACGGGGAAATCTAGTGACCGAGAGGATTTCTTCATATTGAAGAAAACACCACACAACCTCACATTGTCTGCTCCTCAAATTCCATAGACCTCACACAAAATTCACGCCTTTGCATTTACCGAATACTATCTTGACCAACTTGAATTTCTTCAATGCATGATCTTCCTCCAACGGTGGTTTCTTATTTCCAAACCAGTCACTCTTCCAAGTGAGAAGTTTTAATGGTAGGGTCGGATGCAAAGTCTCTGCCTTGTGTTGGCTATAAGCCACACAAAATTATTCTCAAAATTGTAACACATAGTTAAAGCTATACCCATTCATCACTAACATTGTAACTGATGGACAAACACACACAGACTGAAAATCAAATGAAAGAAATCTCTTCCTGCAGTTAATTAATAACAAAATATTTTACAGAGACTCACCTCATGCTTGGCCTTTTCTCACACTCTCCCTTACTCAACCATCAACGCTCAGGTTTGGACTATTTCCATACAAAGGCAATAACAAAATAATGAAATCCATTAATTAATATTTTTGTACATATATCCTTAATTGAAATCTCGTTCATCTTCTTTAGCCAGATATAAATTGAATTGGCCACTTCATTATGCCCCCTCTGGACCTCTCTCTCGTTGATCTCATCTCCTTCTTTTTCTACTACCAATCTGAGCTTATCCAGCTCTCACAACCAACTCCTACAAACCTGTAATTAGTTCTTAGACTAATGCAACAACTTCTATTTTAATAAAACTACCCTTATCTCTAACTTATGACTCATTCAACTACTAATGGCAAACAACAACTACTCTTTCGAGTCATCCCGTTTCTTCAGGGATATCATTAACTGACACCTAACAACTAAATAGATTCCCTATATATGCTTGCTAAGAAATAAACATTGTTTTACATGAAATTTTACAATGGTCCCTTCTTGGACTGACATCTAGACCTTTAGGTCTGGCTAGATACTTCAAGCTTGATCTTTGAGAGCCAATGCTCCTACATCAATTTTATTCTTGCTTTTGAAAATAAGTATGTTGAGGTTTTGTGTCTAGATTTTAAAGGTTCCCTTAACTATTAAATTGAGGAGCATGTGGATATGAAGGATGAGGATAGACCATGGCAGGCTTTAATGCCCTTAGCTTTCCCATTTGCAAGTGAATAGAGCTTAAAATCTATGTCTTCTATAGAGAAAAATCTTCCTCTATACAAGGGGTTTGAATGCTTTCCATGACTCTAGGGGATTCATATAAACTAAGACAGGAATTCCACTCCATCAAAGGAACCATATTGTTTTTTATTTTTATTTTGCAAGTCGAAATTTTCCTCTAGAATTTCTAAGTATGTATTTTAGATAGGTGTAAAGATTATCTTTCTTTCTATTTATATAGTACCTTTATCCTTTTAATTAGGCCTTTGCACCTATTTATGTTGTGACTTTTTAAGGATTAATTAGAAGCATCTCTACTGGATTTTGTATCAATCTTACACTCTTTCATACCAAGGGTTGACTATTCTATTTTCCTTTTTACATAATGCCTCAATAGAGAACTTGTAAATGGAAGTAGAGAAGGTTGTCATAAAATTATGATAGAGGTATTCTATCAAAGTGGGGTGCATGGTCATTTAAAATGTCAAACTTTACTATTTGGTTATATATGTGGATATCAAATATCAAACAATTTACGACATTGCTACAAAGCCTATGAATACAAGTCATCTGGTTGGATTCTAGTCACTTCATTAAATGATTGCAAATTATGAGATATTGAGAACTACAGAGCTTAATACTTCACATCTGGTTCTAGACCACTTGAGCTAACCCTTTAAGGCTAGAATACATAATGATGTATAATCAAACATTTTATAAAAAAAATAGAAAAGAAAGAAAAAAAGACCACAAATAAGTTATATATATATATGTCAAATTCATGCCATTATTAAATATAGTTTAAAAATCATATATAACATGTCAAATTCGTGTCGTTGTTAAATATAATTTAAAAATCATTATTAGAAGAAATTTATAAATAAAATCTCTTAAAAAGCAAAATAATTTTATAAATTAACTCAACAAAACAATTCACACAACCAAAACCAAAATGTATATGCTAAAAATATGATAAAGTACTAGAAAAACATTTCATAATAATCTTAACAAAAATATAATAAACTAGTCTTTTGCTTAAGAAAAAATTCCCAACAACATCCACTTTAAAATGGAATTCTCATTAAATCCACATCCTAGCAAATTCACAATTTCAAAATTAAAAAAATGAAACTACTTTTTCTCTTTTTATAAAATAAACCTACCAATTAAACTTATCTACAAATTCCTTCGTATTAAACAAAACATTTAATCAACTCCCTTACTAAATTAAACCATTACTACTTTAATAAAAAAGACATTTTTTCAAATAGTTTTAATTAACTAAAATATATTATTAAATATTTCAAAATTCACCATTTACTAACCTAATTACAATTTGCCAATTTGTGCAATGAGATTTGAAATAATAAAAATCAATGTTTCAGAAATTTAGTGATTTTTATAATGTTTAATTATAATTAGGTTTGTGGACTTTTTAGACTTTACTGTATGAAAATTTGGTGGAAAAAATTGAGTTGAAATCTTGATTTGTGTTATTTAAACTGGTTTTTTCACTGCATATATGGATTCAGGACCCTAAGGCACTTCGAATGTGCGATTACCCATCAAACTTGTGATTTCAATAAATTCCTGTCGAATTTTAGAAAAACTAGATTGGGAAAACTTTTCAAAAATTTACACTTAAAACAACATTTTAAGTGTAAAACTCTAAAAATAAATAAAATATAAAATTATTGTTTTTTTAATAGATATTTTATTTAATGTATATATATAGATAACTTTTTATTTCTTAAATAAAATATTTAATTATATAATTGTGTTGTTAATACTCCTTTCCGTTTGAATAAAAGTGGAATTAAAGTCAAAACTTATTTTTCTTATATTTAGGTCAAACTCATATGCTAACAACTCCACTACAACCTTCGTTTTCTTCATTCGAACCTTCCCTTTGTGATAATCACGAATCCATTAGGAAATAATATGTAGCCACTAAAAGTTTAGTGGACCAAATTCGTTAGGTATATGTATGCCTTGATAACAACAACAACAACGTATGTTCTCCACGTTTTCACCTCTATCACTTCCAAGGGGTCATATGCCACGAGAACGAGTGATGGAGATCTTCCACGCATTACTACTCACTGCATTTATTAATGATAATGATTGATACTTAGGCCTTGATGTAACATAAAATAAAGATTTAAGATTTATGTAAGCAATAAATATTTTGGAAGCAATTTGTAGACTCGCAAAGCTCATGATGTGGGACATTTAGTTTCATTAATAAAATATTGAGAGAAGGATTTTTCTCTGTTGCAATAATTTTATAATATATTGTTTTTAATTTGTTTAATATTTATTGTTTTAATTTTGTTTTTATGTAATTGTAGGTTAGATATTTTGTATTAAAACAAAATAAATTAAGTTATTTGTCCTGTTTAAAGAGGGAATATTAAAGACTAATAGGGAAATTAGAATTCAGCAACATAAGTTTAGAGTCTTGAGATTACTAAAACCCCGTTTAACTAGAACATTTTATAAATAGAAATTTATAAAAATATGTTGGAAGACAAAAAATGCTACTAGTGTTGTAAGCAAAAACATTGGGCGCTCATCCAAGGAGAAGATGATGCTCATTGGTCTCCTTGCTAGAATGGTGAGCTTGCAGTGTATACCATCAATTTTTTCCTCTAGCTTCCAATCTGATATAAGTTTTTGTTGGGTCTTCATGTACATCTCTATGTAATTTGCAATATTCAAATGGCATTTAACCTTGTGCCAAATTATGCCATAATTGAAGTGATGGGAGCACATGCAATGCACCAAGTATAATGAGAGCCACAACTCGCTTTTGTTTGAGCTAACATTCTATGGAAGAGAGAGGAACTCCACCCTTAAGTACCCTCAATGAAGGAAATTTTGTTTTAAATATTATTAGTATATCTTTATATAAAATGAAGACAAAAAAATCCCTTTTTCAAAAATTTTTAAAATTAAAAATGATAATCATGTATAATAATGTAAATTTTATTCTTAATAAAATTTATTTAAAGAAAACGGCAAAATTATTTATAAATATAGTTCTAAAATACTATTTAAGAGTCAATTAAAATAATATATTAAATCTATTAATTTAATCCCATACTTTTTGTTAATAAAAATTTATTTGGAAAAAAAAAATCAAAACATTAAATATAAATTATTTATAAAAATATAATTTACATAAGTTAAAAATAATAATACTGAAATCCATTTAATTACAGAATAACAGTGAATACACATACGGTTCAGATACTTCAGGTAAATAAATTACTAATTAAAATCCACTTAATTTTTTTTCAATTTACTCCGAAAAAAGATATATTAAATCTACAAAATTACAACTTAACTATATTTATCATCGTTTTAAATTATAAAAAAATCACATATATATACACCTGAAATATAATTATTTGAATCAATAATTAATTTAATTATATTTAAACTTTACATTTGAAAATACTAATTATTCATATTTTGAAAGTAACACTTAATGGTCCTCAAAAGTATCATACTTAATTATTCATAGTTTGAAAGGAACACTTAATGGTCCTCAAAAGTATCATACTTATCACATGCATAATTTAATTGGTAGTTTATTCTTATTTTGAAAAAACTCTTAATCGTCCTCAAAAGTATTATACTTATCCCATAGAAAACATAAGAATAAGTATCAATTATTCTCTTTAAATATGAATTGTAATTTTTATTTTATTAGTATAAGTTTTTTTTAATTAAAAAAAATATGTTTGGTGTAGTTTTCAGATATACATAGTTTTGTTTGAAATTAGATCACAAAATTTGTGAGAACCAAATTTCTTCTGCTATGAACTATTATCCTCAAACTTAAATAAAATTTATTTTTTATAATAAAATAATTATTTTTTTATGAAAAACATTCTAATCATTTAAAAAGATATAAATATAATCATTGTTAAAATCAATGACTTAAAATGAATTTACTCTAATAGTAAATATATTTGTTATAAAAAACCTTATAATTATTATATAAAGAAAAAAAAGATACTAAGTATATAATCATTGTTAAATCATAAATTACATGATATAACCACGATATAAAAAATGTGTAAATATAATCATTGCTAAATCATAAAGCAGTTGCCTATAATGCGCCTTTTTGAATGTGTAAATATAATCATTGCTAAATCATAAAGCAATGGTCTATAATGCAACTTTTTGAAAGTTTTTCTGGTGGATTTTTCTGGTCAAAATCTGGCAGCAATTTATTGGAATCACAAGTTTGATAGCTAGTTTCTGCACAATCAAAGCGTCCCAAGGGTTTTTCAGGGTGCTGAATCCAAATATGCAGTTAAAACCATTTTAACTGCAACAAATCAAGATTTAACCTCAATTTTTTCGACCAGATTCCGTCACCAAAATCTCAAAAAATCACATTATAGACAACTCCAATCATAAATTATAAGATCATAGCCACTAAAAGGATTTTTTGGGTTCATTAAAAACTATTTTATAAGTTCTTATATGGTATGTATTATTTATGTATAAAAATTATTTCCCAAACCAATTGCCAATGAATAAAAACCGTGGTGGAAGAAAAATTATGGTTAAACAACCCTAAAGTATTGTTAAACAAGTCAATTAGGGTGGTAAGAAACATTACTGAAAATATTTATATGAAATATTAAGCTACATTGACTTTCAAAATTTAAATTTAAAATTTATTTTGTTATTGACTTAAGCTATCAACGTTATTGAATACTCCATAAATTATTCATGGGATTTGATTCATTAAACTATCAATTTTATCAAATACTACATAAATTATTTAAGTTATTAACATTATCAAATACTCCATAAATTATTTATGAAATCTGATTCATTAAACTATCAACTTATTTAATACGCAGGAATTATCATAATTATTAAGTATCAAAGGATGAAATAGAATTGGATATCAAAAGTTTGATAATAATTTTTTTTAAATGCACTTAATCTATTTTGATCAAAAAATCTTATTTTATTAATATAATCTAGTGAAATAATTTATCTAAAAATATTTATCTCCAAATAATTATATTAAAAAAAAAAATTCCAAAAATACTTTCCTCAAAATTTCAAGTTTTGTATTTCTAAGTTAATTCTTATAGATACATAAATATTTTTTTTGGGGCCCCGCACAATATTTAAGATTTTATTATAATATTTTTAATTTTTTTATTAATTTGGTTTAAATTTATTATTTTAATTATAATAAATTACAAATATTTATATATTTCTAACTTATTAAATATTATTTAATTCATACTTTTTAAAATATTTTGTTGGGAATTTCTAGTCAGTATTTCTCAATTACGATATAATTTATCGAAATTATAAAGTTAAACTATTTAATATACAAAATCCTAATATCCTAAAAAAAAATTTAAATATTTATTTTATTTTATTCATAATATTTAAAATAACTATTAAAATAAATATCGAATATTTCAAAAATATAACATCATATATACATATATATAATTTGTAAAGTACTTAAAAACATAATTATGATATAGACTACTACAATCATATAGATTAAATAGTTGGTAAACCGAGATATACATCAATCTATAATAAACAAAAAATAGTTATGTAAATAATTAACATATGAGTTACGCATATATATATTTGATCAAACATGTAACAAGATTCTTAATCATTAAGATTCATTCCTACTTTACCATGGAGATCTTAATCTATGAGTCTAGATCTATCTTAACTACGGATCTATCAAGCGTCAAGGGGGCTCAAATTTCTCGACGTGCAAACCTTTTTGTTGGTGCAACACTTAGGAAAGGTTTGCGCCTCAAGAGATTTGATCCCTTTCGACACTTGATAGATCCAGAGTTAAAATGGATCTAGCCTAGTTTAATTTCGATAAATAAGGTGTAAAGTTGTTATTTTTATTTTGTAACTCAAGAGTTTCTATTAATTCATGTCAAAGATACATCATGAGAAGAGTTGGAAAGAAAAAGTCTTTTGGTCTCATTCCAACTAGACTTATTGGCTAGATGATAATAGAAAAATTGCATTGTCCTTAACAAAACCATACTAGAAAATCACGCATTGATAGCCCAATGACACCGAAAGTTCCCAAGAACCTGAATGCAACCGATGTTCATCCATGATACGAAGTGTTGCCCGGAGTTGGATTGTTCAACCCGTTGTTTGGTGATGGAGGAGGACATAAATACCAACGAGCATGTCCTTCCATATGTTCTAACTTGCCTTCCAGACGTTCCAACTCTCGTTGGTTTCTTTTATGGTCATGACACAATGATCCATTCCTTTCTACTTCAAGGATATAATCAAAATTGCATATACAAGAGCATGATAACCATAGAAAACATACACATAAAAGAAGAGGAAAATAAAAGGAAACCATGAAAGATATGGACGCACAAAAATTGATAACAAATTTCACCCAATGTGGTTATGTCTTCGAGCCCTACTCAAAGTAGGGTAGGCTTTTTATTCATTAGCAGCAAAATCAAAATGAATACATGGCAAGAATACACCCTATACCTCCAATCTCGTGGATGGCCTGGACATGCACTACTCGATGAAGAAACAAGAAACATGGTTTTATTTGTGGTGAAATTTGACTATAAAATCGATCTGGTTTTGTCGATTAATTAAATTTTATTTTATTAATAATAATTTAAGAAATAACTATAAAATAAATTATTGATATTTAAAAAATGATAACATCGAATACATAGCAATTACATCATACATACAATACATTACATACATACAATACATACATACATACATACATAACATCATACATACAATACATACATATATTATATATAATGATATATATATATATAATAATTAATTGAAAATACTTTAAAAACATTATTATGATATAGACTACTACAATCATATAGATTAAATAGCTGGTAAACCGAGATATACATCAATCTATAATAAACATAAAATAGTTATGCAAATAATTAACATATGAATTAAGCATATATACGTTTGATAAAACATGTAACAAGATTCTTAATCATTAAGATTCATTCCCACTTTACCATGGAGATCTTAATCTATGAGTCTAGATCTATCTTAACTGTGGATCTATCAAGCATCAAGGGGACTCAAATTTCTCGACGTGAAAACCTTTTTTTTTAGTGAAACACTTAGGAAAGTTTTGCACCTCAAGAGATTTGAACCCTCTCGACACTTGATAGATCCAGAGTTAAAATGGATCTAGCCTGGTTTAATTTCAATAAATGAGGTGTAAAGTTTTTATTTTTATTTTGTAAGTCAAGAGTTTCTATTAAGTCATGTCAAAGATACATCATGAGGAGTTGGAAAGAAAAAGTCTTTTGGTCTCATTCCAACTAGACTTATTGGCTAGATGATAATAGCAAAACCACATCGTCATTAACAAAATCATACTAGAAAACCACGTATTGATAGGCCAATGATATCAAAAGTTCCCAAGAACCTGAATGCAACTGATGTTCATCCCTGATATGAAGTGTTTCTCAGAGTTGGATTGCTCAACCCGTTGTTTGGTGATGGAGGAGGACATAAATCCCAACAATCATTTCCTTCCACATGTTCTAACTTGCCTTCTGGACATTCAAACTTCTTGTGAATGCTTTTATGGTCATGACACAATGATCCATACCTTTCTACTTCAAGGATGTAATCAAAATTGCATATAAAAGAGCATGATAACCATAGAATACATACACATAAATGAAGAGGAAAATAAAAGGAAACCATGAGAGATATGGACGCACACAAATTGATAACAAATTTCACCCAGTGTGGGTTATGTCTCCGGGCCCTACTCAAAGTGGGGAGGGCTTTTCATTCATTAGCAACAAAATCAAAATGAATGACAAGAATACACCCTATACCTCCAATCTCGTGGATGACCTAAACATGCACTACTCAGATGAAGAAACAAGAAACATGGTTTGATTCATGGCGAAATTTCGTGAAATTTGACTATAAAATCGACCTGGTTCTGTCGATCAATTAAATTATTATTAATATATCTAAATAAACTATTAAAATATTTTGAATATTTCAAAAAATATAATATTGTAATATATATACTATTATATATATATATATATCATATTATATATATATTATATATATATATATATATATATATATATAATATATTTGTAAAATACTTAAAAACATAATTATGATATAGACTACTACAATCCTATAGATTAAATAGCTGGTAAATCGAGATATACATCAAACTATGATAAACATAAAATACTTATGCAAATAATTAACATATGAGTTAAGCATATATACATTTGATAAAACCTGTAACAAGATTCTTAATCATTAAGATTCATTCCCACTTTACCATGGAGATCTTAATCTATAAGTCTAGATCTATCTTAACTGCGGATCTATCAAGTGTTAAGGGGGCTCAAATTTCTCGACGTGCAAACCTTTTTTTTTTAGTTCACACTTAGGAAAGGTTTGTGCCTCAAGATATTTGATCCCTCTCAACACTTGATAGATCTAGAGTTAAAATGTATCTAGCCTGGTTTAATTTCAATAAATGAGGTATAAAGTTTTTATTTTTATTTTGTAAGTCAACAATTTCTATTAAGTCATTTCAAAGATACATCATGAGGAGTTGGAAAGAAAAAGTCTTTTGGTCTCATTCCAACTAGATTTATTGTCTAAATGATAATAGCAAAACCACATTATCATTAACAAAACCATACTACAAAACCACGTATTGATAGGCCAATGATATCGAAAGTTCAAAAAACCTGAATGCAACCAGAATTCATCCCTGATATGAAGTGTTTCCCGGAGTTGGATTGTTCGACTCGTTGTTTGGTGATGAAGGAGGACATAAATCCCAACAAGCATTTCCTTCCATATGTTCTAACTTGCCTTCCAGACATTCCAACTTCTCGTGAATGCTTTTATGGTCATGACACAATGATCCATACCTTTCTACTTCAAGGATGTAATCAAAATTTCATATAAAAGAGCATGATAACCATAGAAAACATACACATAAAAGAAGAGGAAAATAAAAGAAAACCATGAGAGATATGGACGCACACAAATTGATAACGAATTTCACCCAATGTGGGATACGTCTCTGAGCCTTACTCAAAGTGGGGAGGGCTTTTCATTCATTAGTAGCAAAATCAAAATGAATACATGGCAATAATACACCCTATACCTCCAATCTCATGGATGCCCTGAACATGCACTGCTTAGATGAAGAAACAAGAAACACGGTTTGATTCGTGGCGAAATTTCATGAAATTTGACTTTAAAATCGACTTTGACGAAATTGAAATAAGTGATCCATTTGGATTTAATTTTCATCTTCATTTTTTTCAATGTTAATAATTGTACACATTCTAGAGAAAAATTAATTGAGAATTTCCAATTTCTTATCAAGATCATACAAACTCTTCAACATAAGAATAATATCATGAGTGTAAATAAGAAAATTAATGACTATAAAAACTAGAGTTAGGCCAACGTAATCTACTTCTTCCAAATAACCCTCTAACTTGTTAATGTATGTTGAAAAATGTGCAACAAAAAATGCTAAATTTAGAATGTGCTAAAAATAGACATGTTAAAAATAGCATGTCTAAATATAGTAGTTTGGCCAGTGAGGTCATTGGCCACATTGGGTGAGAGGTGAAACTGCTAAAAATAGAATTTATGGGTCCCTTCCTATTTATAGCAATCCCTAGTCTATCTATAGGAAGTAAAATTAATTTTGGTCTTAACAACAGTTGGAAATATTAATTAATTAATTCAGTTGAGTTAATTAGTTAAGGAAATTCAAATTTGAAGTCTTTGAGAGCATGCACATGAAGTTGTCCCACTGGATTGAGGAATTTATCCCTTAATTCCTCACTGATTGAAGGGAATAAGTATGAGTTCTAATAAAAGAATCAGTTGACTTAGTTCTAACTAGTCAAGTCTAGTTAGATTATTTTAACAAGTTGTTAAAATAATAAAATATATTTTGTTAATGCTAGCATGCATGTGACAACAATTATTTTAGATAATTGAGGATTCACTCATGGATAACTGCTGCATGTCAGTTCTGTCAGACACCCAGTTGAGATCAGATGAGGGACAGTGTACTATCAGATGCTAGGATATTTCTAGTAAGTATTCCTTGCATGAGGAAGAAATCTATTTTCTTCTATGACTATGTAGGTGGACTTGAGGTGACATCAGGTATGATTAGGCCAATTTTCAGCCTATATAATGAGGCCTAGGTAGTCCATGATTTTGATCTTCTAATTACAATGAAAGTAGGATAGCTTTTGAGCTTAATCTTTTTGTATGTTGTTGAGGATCTCCACTTTATTGATAATACATGGTTGGGGTTTTATGCTGGTTCTTTCCCCTGGATATATCTTGTGTTATGTGTGATTATTTCTCTTGATCAGTTATGCATGTTTCTACTTGATGTTGCTCATGAATCTGATTATGCATCCGCTTAATGTTTTGTAGAAGCAGGACAAGTATTATGCTTTAGGACATTGCATATATCGGTTTGTTCTATAGGTGAAATTTCTACATGGCATCAGAGCACACGTGATCAAGCAAGAACAATATACTAGCAGGAGAAATTCGAAGTTTATTATTCGGGATATAGATCTCAAGTTCTTATCACATCTATTTCATTGATGGCATTCTATGGTTTGAGGCTTGAGTATGCCCTTGATGGCAACTCAAACTATATAGATTGGAAGGATCGCATGG
>APFE030279484.1:171363-190329 GCA_000404065.3 Pinus taeda
AATATAGTTTGTTAATGCTTGCATGCATGTGACAACTATTATTTTAGATAATTGAGGATTCACTCATGGATAATTGTTGCATGTCAGTTCTGTCAGAGACCCAGTTGATATCAGATGAGGGACAGTGTACTATCAGATGCTAGGATATTTCTAGTAATTATTCTTCTTCTATGACTACGTAAGTGGACCTGAGGTGACAGCAGGTATGATTAGGCCAATTTTCAACCTATATAGTGAGGCCTAGGTAGTCCATGATTTTGATCTTCTGATTACAGAGAGAGCGGGATAGCTTTTGAGCTGATTCTTTTTGTATGTCGTTGAGGATCTCCACTTGATTGATAATACATAGTTGGGGTTTTATGATGGTGCTTTCCCCTGGATATATCTTGCATTATGCGTGATTATTTCTGTTGATCAGTTATGCATGTTTCTACTTGCTGATGCTCATGAATTCGATTATGCTTCCACTTAATGTTTTGTAGAAGTAGAACAAGTATTATGCTCTAAGAGATTGCATATATTGGTTTGTTCTACATGTGAAATTTCTACAATGTATATGTACAAAAAAGTGTTGGGACAAAGGACAACCTTTCTTAACTACTATATTACAATTAATTTCTTCCAACCCGCCCTCAATGTCCCTAAACTTGGAAATATTGTTCTTGTATAATGATATTCTAATAACTATAAACTTGAAAGAAACTTTTAGCTCTTTTAGATGTCTGTCCAATAGTCTTTCTTTGGCCACTCAAGAAAGCCAATTCCTCTTTGCCCTTACCAATAACAGGTTCCTCATCGTAAGACATAACTATCTCATCTCCATTGAAGATACTTACTTCAGTAAGCAAGGAATTTATGAACTCCTTATGCTACCATAACTCATGTTGATATTTATCTGAAAGACAATAATCATCATACTTTGCTTGGAAACTTTCAGCCTCACTCAAGACAATTCCAAAGGATGGTTTGTCTTCTACAATACCTACAATCACACATAACTTGTCAATTTTAAAACCACAAGACCTCATGATCTCATTTGATTATTCAATCATCAAGTCCTCCTGCTATTCCAAGTCCTATACATGACTCAAAAAATCTTCAATGGTCTTCTTCTCAGCCTCTTCAAGTGCTCCACATGGTTGCTTGATATCCTTCTCCACTTCTTCTTGCTTTTGGCCATCATCATAAGCCAAACTTGCTTTGTAGTTACCCCTTACAATATGCTGAAAAGAAACACTTTTCTGCAACTGTGTATGGACATTTATATGAGACCTAGCTATCCCATCTTCTTTCATAACAGAATTTAGATTCTGCATGTCTTCTTCCTCCTTGATGACAATGTCAACAAATTGTCCATCCTCACATGTTCCACCTACAAACATACACAATTTATAAGATTTAACACCATAAGACCTCTTGGTCTCACTTGAAGTTTCAATCTTCAAGTATTCCTCCTAATACTCACTTATTCTGAGTAATTCTTCCTTCAGTCGAGCATTCATCATTTTCTCTTTCCTCCTCTGTAGCCTATGCCACCTTATCTTTCTTCTCATAAGAAAACCACACCTCTGGGCTTTCTCATTCCTCTGTAACAATTCCATCAGTACTTCAAGTTGGACTATTATCTCAACGTTCTCCCTCTCATATTCTTCATCACTCATCTTCTTCCACATGCCATTTTCTTTGGCATCTTCTTTATTCATTTTGTGGCTGCTTCCTGAACCTCTGCTATGAATTTCAGTAGTCATCTTCCTCCTCATCTTCATGAGCTTCTCACACTCACTATGAGTTGCACTAAGCCTCTGCAACAGCAAGTCCTCCTTGCTGCCACTTACCTCACCAAGCTTTCCTCTGGACTTGGTCTTTTGGAAAGCACTAGTTCTCTGTCAAGAACCTCCTGAGCATTTCTCTCAGCTCCTTCTAGGATCACATGCACAACTCATCTACACTTGAGAACACAATCGTCATCTTGCATTTCAATCACAACTGAAATACTAGATTCTGGCCACACTCTCTCAGAAACCCTTACGGGCTTCCTTCATCATGACTCTTAAGGCTGTGATCTCCTTGTTGAGATGCTTCACTAATTATTGTTACCTGCATATCAATGATATTTAAAACAAAGACCATTCCAAGCTTTCAAAAGCTTGTTGCTGCCAAATTTCTATGGCCACTTTAAAATGCTTCTACTTAGCTTCCTTCTAAGAACACTCTTGTCCTCTCTGTCCAACCTTCAGTCAGATTCTTCAGGTCCACTGCCACTTTTTTTTTTGCAGTCTTTCATTCACTTTGTTCTTTAGAACGCATACAACTTTCCTTGTCTGTCTGCTGCTATCAATATTTACTCTGTCTTTAACCTGCAAAACTCAAACCAGAGTTAAATAAAACAATACCTGTATGATTTCACAAGTAGTCTCCATCCACTCTTCACATTCGATTGAATCTCCATTTTCCTCAAGAAAACAAGCATCATTGTGCTTTCTTTATGCTTCTGCAATCTCTTCTTAATAGTATCAATTACTCTCATTTTTTGTTATGCCTTCTACTTATTAGATTCAAATAACTTGATCTCCTCTTTGCAATATCTCCTTCAATTTTCTATAAATCACATTTTCTTTTACTGATCTCCTCTTTTTTTCGCAATCACACTTGCATTCTGCACAATTCTGCTTTAATTAAAAAGAGCTTTGACCAAGATCTGATACCAAATGATGCATGGTAAATCTTTCTAAACATCTATCCCGCTTTTGCACCCTTTTCCTACTTTCATAAGTCTGCTACAACCTCCTCCGCATTCTTCTTTCTCCACTGAGAGAATTTACGAACTCCAGCACAAACCATAGCAGTGATATTCTTAACCACATCTTGTCCTCTACATCGAAATCGCTCAAAAAGAAGCGAAACCACGGCGAAACTGATCTCAGCTACCCATCCATTCAAATTGGGGTCTCACTTCAGATCTGCAACACAATCCAGCCATCACTGACTACACAGCAACCGATTCTCTCTATAAATCAATCTCAAGGTCTCAGCATAATGCCAACGACCTCTGTCAATACCCTATGGATCTAAAATCTCTAACCCTCTGACCACGAACCATCCACACCTGCAATGAGACTAAAAATAAATTGGCATATCCACAGGGAAATCTAGTGACCGAGAGGATTTCTCCATATTGAAGAAAACACAACACAACCTCACATTGACTGCTCCTCAAATTCCATAGACCTCACACAGAATTCACACCTCTGCATTTGCCGAATACTATCTTGAGCAACTTGAATTTCTTCAATGCAGGATCTTCCTCCAACAATGGTTTCTTCTTTCCAAACCAGTCACTCTTCCAAGTGAGAAGTTTCAATGGCAGGGTCAGATGCAAAGTCTCTGCCCTGTGTTGGCTATAAGCCACACAAAATTATTCTCAAAATTGTAACACATAGTTAAAGCTATACCCATTCATCACTAACATTTCACTTATCATTGTAATTGATGGACAAACAGACACAGACTGAAAATCAAATGAAAAGCAATTTCTTCCTGCAGTTAATTAATAACAAAACAATTTAAAAAGACTCACCTCATGCTTGGCCTTTTCTCACACTCTCCCTTACTCAACCATCAACGCTCAGGTTTGGATTATTGCCATACAAAGGCAATAACAAAATAATGAAATCCATTAATTAATATTTTTGTACATATATCATTAATTGAAATCTCGTTCATCTCCTTTAGCTAGATATAAATTAAATTGGCCACTTCATTCTGCCCCCTCTGGACCTCTCTCTCGTTGATCTCATCTCCTTCTTTTTCTACTACCAATCTAAGCTTATCCAACTCTCACAACCAACTCCTACAAACCTGTAATTAGTTCCTAGACTAATGCAACAACTTCTATTTTAATAAAACTACCCTTATCTCTAACTTATGACTCATTCAACTAATAACGACAAACAACAACTACTTTTTCAAGTCATCCCATTTCTTCAGGGATGTCATTAACTAATACCTAACAACTAAATAGATTCCCTATATATGCTTGCTAAGAAATAAACATTGTTTTACATGAAAATTTACAATGATCCCTTCTTGGACTGACATCTAGACCTTTAGGTCTGACTAGACACTTCGAGCTTGATCTTTGAGAGCCAATGCTCCTGCATCAATTTTTTCTTGCTTTTAAAAATAAGCATGTTGAGGTTTTGTGTCTAGATTTTAAAGGTTGCCTTAACTATTAAATTGAGGAGCATGTGGATATGAAGGATGAGGATAGGCCATGGTAGGCTTCAATGCCCTTAGCTTTCTCATTTGCAAGTGAATAGAGCTTAAAATCTATGTCTTCTATAGAGAAAAATCTTCCTCTATACAAGGGGTTTGAATGCTTTCCATGACTCTACGGGATTCATATAAACTAAGATAGGAATTCCACTCCATCAAAGGAACCATATTGTTTTTTATTTTTATTTTACAAGTTGAAATTTTCCTCTAGAATTTCTGAGTATGTATTTTAGATAGGTGTAAAGATTATCTTTCTTTCTATTTATATAGTACCTTTATCCTTTTAATTAGGCCTTTGCACCTATTTATGTTGTGACTTTTTAAGGATTAATTAGAAGCATCTCTACTAGCTTTTGTATCAATCTTACACTCTTTCATACCAAGGGTTGGCTATCCTATTTTCCTTTTTACATAATGTCTCAATAGAGAACTTTTAAATGGAAGTACAGAAGGTTGTCATAAAATTATGACAGAGGTATTCTATCAAAGTGGGGTGCACGGTCATTTAAAATGTCAAACTTTACTATTTGGTTATATATATGGATATCAAATATCAAACAATTTATGACATTGCTAGAAAGCCTATGAATACAAGTCATCTGGTTGGATTTTAGTCACTTCATTATATGATTGCAAATTATGAGATATTCTAAACTACAGAGCTTAATTAGGTAAATACCAAACAAATTCTAAATGAAGACATTATAGTTTTTGTTATTTCTATTAGTTAAAACAAGGTAATCATCTAGCTACAAAGCATTAGGGTTGGAATCATTGCTTAAAGTTTCCTAGCAATAGAATACTTGACATTTTGCTCTAGACCACTTGAGCTAACCCTTTAAGGCTAGAATACATAATGATGTATAATCAAACACTTTATAAAAAAATAGAAAAGAAAGAAAAGAAGACCACAATTAAGTGATATATATATTTATATATATATATATATATATAATATAAATAACATGTCAAATTCATGCCATTATTAAAATTTGTGCCATTATTAAATATAATTTAAGAAACCTTGTTAAGGAAAAAATTGTAAATAAATCTTTTAAAAAAACAAAATAATTTTATCAATTAGCTTAACAAAACAATTCACATAACCAAAACCAATATATATATTCTACAAATATGATGAAGTACCAAAAAAAACCTTTCCTAATAATCCTAACAAAAATACAATAAACTAGTCTTTTGCTTAAGGAAAAAATCCCAACAACATCCACTTTAAAATGGAATTCTCATTAATTCCACATCCTAACAAATCCACAATTTCAAAATTAAAAAAACGAAACTACTTTTTCTCTTTTGATAAGATAAACCTACCCATTAAACTTGATCTATAAATTCCTTCATATTAAACAAAACATTTAATCAACTCCCTTACTAAATTAAGCCATTACTACTTTAATAAAAAAGACATTTTTTCAAATAGTTTTAATTAACTAAAATTATTATTAAATATTTCAAAATTCACCATTTACTAACCTAATTACAATTTGTGCAATGAGATTTGAAATGATAAAAATCAATGTTTCAGAAATTTAGTGATTTCTATAATGTTTAATTGTAATTAGGTTTGTGGACTTTTTAGACTTTACGGTGTGAAAATGTGGCGGAAAGAATTGAGGTGAAATTTTGATTAGTGTTATTTAAACTGGTTTTTCACTGCATATATGGATTCAGGGCTCTAAAAAAACCCTTGGGCACTTCAAATGTGCGATTATCCATCAAGCTTGCATTTTCAATAAATTCCTACCAAATTTCAGAAAAATTAGAGTGGGAAAAGCTTCTAAAAAATCACACAAAAGACAACATTTTTAACCGTAAAACTCTAAAAATAAGTAAATGTAATTTTATTATTTTTTAATAATATATTTAATTATTTATATATATATATTATGCCATATTTTTTTATTTTTAAATAAATAAATAATAATTATATAATTGTGTTGTTAATACTCCTTTCCGTTTGAATAAAAGTGGAATTAAAGTTAAAACTTATTTTTCTTATATTTAGGTCAAACCCATATGCTAACAACTCACTACAACCTTGGTTTTCTTCATTCCAACCTTCCCTTTGTGGTAATCACGAATCCATTAGGAAATCAGTTGTAGCCCCTAAAAGTTTAGTGGACCAAATTCGTTAGGTATATGTATGCCTTCATACCGACAACTTCCACGTTTCCACCTCTATCACTTCCAAGGGGTCATATGCCACGAGAACGAGTGACGGAGATCTTCCACGCATTATTACTCATTGCATTTATTAATGATAAATGATTGATACTTACTTCTTTAAGTCAAGCCATTGATGTAACATAAAATAACGATTTATGTTACTTTTAAATATTTTGGAAGCAATTTGTAGACTCGCAAAGCTCATGGTGTGGGACATTTAGTTTCATTAATAAAATATTGAGAGAAGGATTTTTCTCTGTTGCAAATATTTTTATAATATTTATTGTTTTTAATTTTGTTCTATAGGTATGATTTTAGATATTTTTTATTAAAACAAAGTATTTGTTACTGGTCTCTTTAAAGGGAAATTAGGCTAATAAAGAAAGTAAACTAGCAACATAAGTTTAGAGTCTTGAGATTACTTAGACTAATAAGGAAATTAAACTAGCAACATAAGTTTAGAGTCTTGAGATTACTAAAACCCTGTTTAACTAGAGCATTTTATAAATAGAAATTTCTAAAAATATGTTGGAAGACAAAAAATGCTACTAGTGTTGTAAGCAAAAACATTGGGCGCTCATCCAAGGAGAAGGGGATGCTCATTGGTCTCCTTGTTGGAATGGTCAGCTTGCGGTGTATACTATCAATTTTTCCCTCCAACTTTTCCAATCTGATATAATTTTTTGATATAATTTTTTGCTGGGTCTTCATGTACATCTCTATGTAATTTGCAATATTCAAATGACATTTAACCTTGTGCCAAATTCATGCCAATATTCAAATGGCATTTAACCTTGTGCCAAATTCATGCCATAATTGAAGTGATGGGAGCACATGCAATGCACCAAGTATAATGGGAGCCACAACCCGCTTTTGTGTGAGCTAGCATTCTATGGAAGGGAAAGGAACTCCACTCTTAAGTACCCTCAATGAAGGAAATTTTGTTTTAAATATTATTAGTATATTTTTATATAAATGAAAAAAAAAATTCCTTTTGCAGAAATTTCAATAAAAATAATAATTCATTATAGATAATTAAATTTTATTTATAAAATTATTTTGAAAACACGAAATTTATTCTACTAATCTATATATAATAATTTAAATCAATTAAAATAATATATTCAATCTACTTATTAACAACTTTTTTGAATTTAATCTTAAACACAAAAATTATAGTATAATATCTTTAAAAAATATATTTAATTATTAAAGTAGATATTTAAATCCATTTTTACAAAGCTTGAATAAGTAACATATTGGTTCAGAAATACTTCATGTAAATAAATCACTAATTAAAATGCACTAAATTATTTTACCATACCGCGAATAAAAATATCAATCTACATAATTTACAGACCTTAACTATATTTTACCATAGACTTTTAAATTAAAAAAAATGCACATATATACACCTAAAATATAATTATTTGAACCAATAATTAATTTAATTATATTTAAACTTTATATTTGAAAATACTAATTATTCATATTTTGAAAGTAACGCTTAATGGTCCTCAAAAGTATCATGCTTAATTATTCATATTTTGAAAGTAACACTTAATGGTATTCAAAAGTATCATACTTATCACATGCATAATTTAATTGGTAGTTTATTATTATTATAAAAAAAACTCTTAGTCGTCCTCAAAAGTATTATACTTATCTCATAGAAAACATAAGAATAAGTATCAATTATTCTCTTTAAATATGAGTTGTAATTTTTTTTTTATTAGTCTAAGTTATTTTAATTAAAAAAAATATGTTTGGTGTTATTTCAGATATACATAATTTTGTTTGAAATTAGATCACAAAATTTGTGAGAAATAAATTTCTCTATAATCCAAGCTGTAATCCTCAAAACTTTAAAAACTAATTTACTTTTCTAATAATTAAATAATATTTTTTAAAAATAAAAAACAAATAAAATTTATTTAATAATAAAATGTTATTTTTTATAAAAAACATTATATATTTTTTATTATAAAAGAAAAAAGATATCAAGTATAATCATTGTTAAAATCTCAATTCACATGTATAGACCATGCGATGATAAAATGTGTAAATATAATCATGGCTACATCATAAATTATAAGATCATAGCCACGAAAGGGATTTTTTGGGTTCATTAAAAACTATCTTATAACTTCTTATATGGTGTGTATTATTTATGTATAAAAATTATTTCCCAAAGCAATTGCCAATGAATAAGTATTGTTAAACAAGTCAATTAAACATTACTGAAAAGCTATGTGACATATATAAACCACTATCAAAGATTTACATGAAATATTAAGCTACATGTAATAATGATAATTATAATATTGACTTTCGAAATTTAAATTTAAATTTTTATTTTGTTATTGACTTATTAAGCTACATGTAATAATGATAATTATAATATTGACTTTCAAAATTTAAATTTAAATTTTTATTTTGTTATTGAATTAAGCTATCAACGTTATTGAATACTCCATAAATTATTTATGGGATTTGATTCATTAAACTATCAACTTTATCAAATACTACATAGATTATTTAAGTTATCAACATTATCAAATATTCCATAAATTATCATTATCAAATACTCCATAAATTATTTATGAGATCTGATTCATTAAACTATCAACCTTATCAACTTTATCAAATACTACATAGATTATTTAAGTTATCAACATTATCAAATATTCCATAAATTATCATTATCAAATACTCCATAAATTATTTATGAGATCTGATTCATTAAACTATCAACCTTATCAAATACTAAACTTATTGAATTATTTATGAGATCTGATTCATTAAACTATCAACCTTTTCAAATACTACATAACTTATTTAATACAAAGGATACATAATTATTTAATACAAAAGATGAATAAAATTGGACATCAAAAGTTTAATGATAATTTTTTCAGCTTAATCAATTATCAAAGAATTTT
Source organism: Pinus taeda (assembly GCA_000404065.3). Classification (NCBI taxonomy): domain Eukaryota; kingdom Viridiplantae; phylum Streptophyta; class Pinopsida; order Pinales; family Pinaceae; genus Pinus; species Pinus taeda. The sequence goes on from APFE030279484.1 coordinate 180,765, forward strand.
TTATTAATATAATCTATTTAAAATAATTTATCTTTAAAAATCTATCTCAATAATTATTTTAAAAATAATAAAAATTCCAAATTACTATCCCAAATTTCAAATTTTTATTCATAAGTTAATTTTAAATTACATAAATTATTATCGACGCATATTTAAAATTTTTTACGCATTTTTTAAATTTTATATAATTTGGTTAATTCTAATTTTATTATAATTTGGTTTAATTTTTATTTTTAATAGTAGTAATAAATTAAATATTTATGTATTCTAACTTTTAAAGTTTTGGTTTGGTATTTTTAAGTTCAATTATCCTTCATTCGATAAAATTTATCAAAAACTATAAAGTGTTAAACTATTTAATATACAAATCCTAATATCCCAAAAGAAAAAGATTAAAAATTGAATTTTATTTACTAATTATTAAAAATAACTATTAAAATAAATATGGAATTATTAAAATATAACATTGGAATATATATTTATATATAATTATTAAAATACTTAAAAATATAATTATGATATAGACTTACTGCATATCAATTCTATGATAAACATAAAATACTTATGAAAATAATTAACATATGAGTTAAGTATATATACATTTGATAAAACATGTAATAAGATTTTTAATCATTAAAATTTATTCCTACTTTATCATGGAGATCTTAATCTACGAGTCTAGATCTATCTTAACTGCAGATCTATCAAGCGTCAAAGGGGTCAACTTTCTTGACGTGCAAAACTTTTTTTTTTAGTGCAACACTTAGGAAAGGTTTTCACCTCAAGAGATTTGATCCCTCTCGACACTTGATAGATCCAAAGTTAAAATGGATCTAGCATGGTATAATTTCGATAAATGAGGTGTAAAGTTTTTATTTTTATTTTGTAAGTCAAGAGTTTCTATTAAGTCATGTCAAAGATACATCATGAGGAGTTGGAAAGAAAAAGTCTTTTGGTCTCATTCCAACTAAACTTATTGGCTAGATGATAATAGCAAAACCACATTGTCATTAACAAAACCATACTAGAAAACCACGCACTGATAGCCCAATGTTACTGAAAGTTCCCAAGAACCTGAATGCAACCGACGTTCATCCCTGATATGAAGTGTTGCCCAGAGCTGGATTGTTCGACCCGTTGTTTGGTGATGGAGGAGGACATAAATGCCAATGAGCATGTTCTTCCATATGTTCTAACTTGCCTTCCAGACATTCCAACTTCTCGTGAATGCTTTTATGGTCATGACACAATGATCCATACCTTTCGACTTCAAGGATGTAATCAAAATTGCATATAAAAGAGCATGATAACCATAGAAAACATACACATAAAAGAAGAGGAAAATAAAAGGAAACCACGAGAGATATGGACGCACACAAATTGATAACAAAGTTCACCCAATGTGGGTTACGTCTCCGAGCCCTACTCAAAGTGGGGAGGGCTTTTCATTCATTAGCAGCAAAATCAAAATGAATACATGGCAAGAAAAAACCCTATATATCCAATCTTGTGGATGGCCTAAACATGCACTGCATAGATGAAGAAACAAGAAACACGGTTTGATTTGTGGTGAAATTTCGTGAAATTTGACTATAAAATCGACTTGGTTCTATCACTGTGACTTTTGAGCCTTTAGGGAATCTCAAATATTCTTTGCACACTCTTTGCGGAATATTCAAGGAAATATTCTGCAAAATATTCCTCTGGCATATATCTTGAAATTTGCACTGGGTAGGGTTCCACCAATGTGCAGTTCTGGTCGTCAGTGTTCCATAGGAAAGCGCTCACTCCACGCGACCTCTTCCCTCACCCTGATGACAATTGTTGTTTAAATAGTGGAGGTTGGGAAGACCTGTCAAAGTTCGCCATTTGTGGCATGTTGGAGTCCAACCAAAATAGGCCCCGGTAGACCCAGGGTCGAGTCCTGTCATAGCGCATTTGTTTGGTTTTAAATGGTTTGGCATTATATTATTTGGGGCACCCATTTGATGTTGTCAACAGTCCTACCAGGTGGGTTCAACTCCCTTTGATTCCATTATAATATATGTCGTATGGCTGTTTCGGGGTTCAATTGGTAGAGTTTGACCACTGGCTAATTGTTGGGTGTGAGATCTCCCAAGGGAAGTTTTGGGGCTTAGAGCCCAGATTTGGTCAAAAATTGTAACTACAATGTAAAGACTCTGCATTTTGTGGGCGCGGAGTGCGTAGCTTGTAAAAGAGTCATAGGGTTGTCTGCCCTCAATTTTTTTATTATAATGTCGGCTGTAGAGATCTACCCATGGTTCGCGAACCATGGGATTGTATAAATAGAGTGAGGCTCTAAGTAGCTAAGACATTAGGATAAGGATGAAGAGTTGAGTCGTATTTGAAGTGTAAAGTCTAGTTTTGGGTTGTAGAGTAGGAGAAGGCTCTACAACTGAGTGCAAAGAGGCATAGTAGTCCGCAACTGAGTGCGCAGACCCTTACAGCTGAGTGCGCAGGGAAAGTCGAGTTTGTAACAGTTGGAAGCATTAATAAAGAGAAGTTTTATATCAATTATGTGTATTTGTTTCTTGTTTTCTACATTGAATATATTGGGTATGAATTGTATTTCTGTTGTTTATCTGATGCGTGAACATATATGATTGTGTTGATTAAGTGAATGTGAGATAGAATATATGTTTACACGAAGTTAACTAACAGTTGTATGAAGATAAGTAAGATTCGTGGTGTAATTTGGGGAAATAGCGCAAGTCGTTGCCACAGTAGCGTGAAATAATCTCAGCTCCTAGTTAGGGCTACGCGAAGGCGATTATAACAGATCATGAAGGTATTGAAGGTCAGGATAGTGCGCGAAGTGATGCGCACGAAGGTAGGCATAGTTGGACTAAATCAGCACCTCAGACATCTCAAGGGTGCAAAAACTTGGTTCCAACATCCCCCCATACTGCTTCAGGTGAGACTTTAGTTCGTGCTTCACGGGATGATGCCGAAAGGGCCAATAGTGTAGGGATTTGTTTGGCTAAATAACTTTGAACCTGGGTGAGGCCCCCTCAAGCCAAAAAATGGTTCTGTTGCCCGGACCAGAATCTGCATAGAGATGTCTGATGTCGTATCATTAGAATCCAACTAAGAAGGAAATTGAAGGCTGCTTGGATAGAAGAATTCACGAGCTCATGGGGCAAGAGAACAGGAACTCATGACTGTCAAAAGAAGAATGGTTAGACTGCTACCTGTACACGAAGATCCATGAAATCTTCTTCGCGTCCTTCCCTACTTTGCTATATGAGTGGATCACGAAGCTAGCAGAAAGCTAAGGAAGGTGGAAAGTTGAAGGTCCTATTGTGTGGACCCTAGAGTTAGTGCAAAGGTTGGAGGCATCGGAGGGTAATATCGCGCGCATCGTTGATCATTGGCTCGTTAAGATTATAGGAGGATTCATTATTGAGTTCTCGGTTGACACCTTAGTTAGCTACAACAAGGCAGAGTGACACTTTCTTAAAGGACCGCAAGGTAAGTACGTAAAGTATTGGAATACTTGGATTAAAATGCTATTGTGTGAAAAAAGGGTTATGGAGTTATCTTGATGTTTAGGGCTATGCGAAGTGGAAAAGCTTACAGGAACGAAGGAAATAAAGGACCAAAAACTAGCCCCTTGATTTCATCTCCACGAGGGGAGGAGGAAGAGCTTGTGAAGGTCTCACCACGAAGTGCGATCCATTTGATAAGGAAAAGAATTCCACGAATACCACCCCCACCCACGCTGCCACTAGCTTCACCACCATCACCTCCATCTTCACCCGTACCACCTCCAACACCACTGCGATTCAATATGGCAAGCATAGTGAAGTTACCTATGTTCAAGGGATTAGGAAATTAGGATCCAGACCAATTTTGGTTCGTTGTAAGAGCCATATAGGAAACGTAAGGAGTTACATATGACAATATAAAGAAAGCGACACTGGTTAGTGCCCTGGAGGATCGCCTGCTGACCTGGTATATTAAGCACTCCAATGATAATCCAAATGCGAGAATCGCAAATATCCAAATTGCGCTAAATAAAGAATTTAGCAGGTCGAATTCTAAAGCACAGACGATCATTAGATTCGAAGAGATAACAATGCTACTAGGTGAGACTCCTTGGGAGCTGGATCAGAGGCTAAAATGTATGATTTGCGAAGCTAATATGAATTTGATGGATGGAAAACACCGCAAGTGGTTTGTAGCTTTGCTAACACCACATTTAAGGAGTGCGTTATCGCAGCAGAAGCTAACGACACAGGCAAAGGCCTTAGAGATCGTGATTAGGCTGCATGAGACCCTGATGCAGGATCCTAACTTAGGAGTTCAGTAGATCCATGCACAACTGAAGAAATTATGCCTTGAGATGCATAGTCTGAAATAGGACAGGATGGCTCAACTAGAAGTGCGCGAAGAGGTGTGGTGTGTAAAGTGCAAGGATCGGGGTCATGATAAGGACCACTACCTAGTTTTCACAAATTACCTCGCAGGAGGAGGACCGATGCCATTAAGGCTGGAAGCACAAGAAGGACCTAGCGCAACACCTGCTTTTTGATGCGCGATTTGTCAAATAGTTGGAAAGCATGTGATGGACAACTACCACTTGTTATAGAAGTATACATAGAATTTGCAACAATTGTTCTGCAACTTTTGTAGGTCAGTGGGACATGATGAGCGCACATGTATAAGCTATGAGCTGATGATGGATAGAACTCCCACCTAGAGAGTTCACGCTGAAGCACGACCCCTAGACCAGAATGAAGGACGGGCGCGAACAGGATTTCGGGGGCACGGACGAGGCCAATGCGGAGGAGGACCTAGAAGAGGTCACGGACAATTGATATGCTACAATTGCGGAGGGCCATGACATTATGCCTACAATTCTATGAACCCAATGCGCTCGCCATGTTTGTATTGCACCTTGTTTGATCATGAGATGGAATATTGTCCTACGTTGATAGCTAGGATACACGACAAAGGAGTGCTACCGCCTCCCCCGACTCAGAACCTGCAGATGATGAGGTCTGAACTGCGCGAAGAATATACAAATGTGAACATTGTGCTCCGATGTGGAATCACAATGAGAGATGATAAGGGAAAGCAACCAGAAGATAGTACTTGGGTTTGCAAAGCTTTGATGAAAGAAGCAAAGTTTGATTTGGAGAGCACTCGGGAAACCTTCATGGAAGCTAAGAAGAGCTTCGTTGATGCCTCCAATGGAGGAAGCAAAGATAGACCAGAGCTGGAGATGGACCCATCTATGCTTACAACGTTCCTGGAAACATGTATGAAGCTACTATGAGACAGTAAGGCGGTGAAAGGGTTACATGAACTCATTAACAGATGTGCTGGGACTGCACCAGGAGAACCACACATAGTCAAGAAGATCGGAAAACATAAGATAAGAACAGGAAGAGAGATGAGAGTAACCGCACAGATCAGAGAATATGAGATGGATCAAGTTCTCCTAGATTTAGGATCAGATGCAAATGTTCTGCCAAAATAGACATGGGAGCGAATGGGGAGACCTACGTTGCAGTGGTCCCCTATTCAGCGGTGAATGGCGAACCAACAGAAAATAATACCCATGGGGCGATTACAAGGAATAACCATGGTTATTGAGGGAGCGAGCGCGCTAGCAGACTTTGAAGTGATAGATATTGTTGATGACAACAATCCCCACCCCGTGCTCTTAGGATTTTATTTGGCCACTGACATGAACGGGGTGATTAATCTAAAGAAGCACAAGATGCTTTTTGAGAAGAAGTCACTATGTGTAATTATACCCCTGGACCCTGCTAAAGGATCACGCTATACAGAGCCAGTGCACGACTATGAAAGTGATGATGACTTGGACTGCATCTACAAGATAATAGCGTAAGAGAAAGACTGGGTAAACCCCACCGTGGATGGGTGGATTCATGGGAGCACGAGAGCTCCTGTACTTCGAATTCTGATGAGGAGATAGATGATGGCAGAATCAGTTATAGAAAGTAACCACGTTGAATTGTAATATGATGACAAGATCACTATGCTACATATCGACGGAAGTAAGAGATCTGCCTACTTATGATGGTTTAAGTGAGGTAGATACCTTCTTGGATAAATTTGAAAGAGAGGTGCCATAAAAGAAACGCTTCCAGGCCTTAGACTGGGCACTGCGCACTATGCCCGCGAGATGGTGGGGTACACACAAAGGGAGCATTGATGACTGGCACGAATATAGGAGAATGATGCACAAGTGATTTGGGAAGCCTAAGGTGCGATTGACAGACAAATACAATGTATGGGATGATCCATGCACATATTTGGCTAGGAGTGCACAGGCGTATGGAAAACAACATACGCGGATGCACATGAACTCCCTGCTGAAAGGTATGGTCAATAAGCATGTGTTGTGGGGACAAATGTGCAAATTGATCTTAATGTTGGGGAGACATTATGTAGGGAGAAAAATCGCGCGGAAGTTTCTCCACACATAAGTGTTCAAAAAGGTATGAAATGTGCTGAACAAGGTATGCAATGTGCAACGAAGTGATTGGGACCTGCGTGTACCTACAATATTATGGGCTTATAGGACAACATGCAAGAAACTGACAGGACCGACACCTTTTAGGCTTGTCTATGGAGTAGAAGCGATAATGCCTATGGAACACATCGTGCCTAGTTTACGCATAATAGCGCTCACAGGTATGATGGACTGTGGAGCCCTGGAGGAGAGGATCCCGCAGTTGGAGGAGCTCGAAGAAGAACATTTTTTGGTTGGATTCCACCAGCAAGTACAAAAGCAACGTGAAAAGGCTTGGCACGATCAACATATTAAGTTGTGCACCTTGAAGGTGAATGATTTGATGTTGTTATATGATAGTAAGTTTGATAAATTCCCAGGAAAGCTCATAATGCATTGGCTGGGACCGTATGTTATTAAGGAGATCATAGATGGTGGCACGGTGCAGTTGGTAAAGTTAAATGGAGAACCTTTCCAAGGGAAAGTCAATGGTAATCGTTTGAAGGTGTACACAAGTGGGCCGACCATCTGAATAGCCAACAGAAGCACAGTCTTAGCACTCCAGGTAGCTGAAAGGAGGCGTGGGACTATAAACTACTCTACCCGGGAGCTACACGATGTTAGGACTACGCGTAGTAGCGAAGTGTCACAGGGTTCATGATAGCACGAGGGTAGTTGCGTTGCCATGCGGGTTGGCCGAAAAGTGACCATTACAGTCACTATTCACGATGTGATGCTTCGTTTGAGACCAAATGGAGCGGGCGGCAGGCATTTCAGGTGAACTTTATGGGCTAGATCCTTGAAAATCTATCGCCAATCGAGCATTAATGGATCAAATGTGGGGGAACGGTCGAATTCAAATTCAAAAGGCACTATAAATTGCAAAGGGTTGTCCAGCAAACAACATTTGCAAAATTGAGAACTGAGCTGTTGTGTGCCCAGACACTCATGAACCCAGACTTGTTCGATCTTTTGAAGGCAAAGTCGTTGTTTGAGCACTTACCCGAGCCATTGAGAGAATTGTGGAATAGCACTATGGCAGAACCTAAAGAAGCCATGGATACCGAAGTAATGACCATTGAGGAGGCCACACAAGCCATGATGGAAGTACAAGCTCCAGAAAGTGTCGGGATAGTCGCAGAAATCCCTAAATCGCTGCGTATGCTAAGACCCAAGAAATACAAGCACGCTATGGTACCAGTGCACATATCCCCTAGAAATCTGTTAAGAAGTAAGCTTACCATGGAAGAAAAGGGGAAGGTGATCAATTTGGAGGCCGATGAGGAGGAAGAATTTGAAGAAATCTTGGTAGAGGAGGAGGAGGATTTAGAAATGGAGCTGGAAACCCAGGGTGCGGATCCTCTGACTAGGCTGTCCGCATATGTTCCTCCACGGAAGGGGAAAGCAAGGGTGCTCAAAGATCTAGATGAGAGAAAGAGCTCTCTGCAGACTCTGCTCCTCCCTGACAACATCATTTTTGAAGGAGCGCACTTGGGCCAAGTGCCTGCACTAAAATTTGAAGACTGGGATCTCACGGACCATGAGAAATTCCCACATTTAGCAATTGCACAGCTAATGCGGCAAAAGAAAAACACACCGACCAGATTCATAGAGTTGGAGCCGGACTAGTGGCTGAGAGGTGTAGAAAAGGTAGGATTGTTAAATGTTCTCTAGGTGTTGCATTACCATCATGCCCTAGTGACTATTTTTTTCATCAGGCAGTTGCTTTGCTTGGTGCATGATGGGTGCTTGTGGCTGGAGGAGCCCATCCCCATCATGTATCATTTGATTCACATAATTACCTTGCTCCCTTGCAAAGGGGAGGACCCAGCAAACATCTCGGAGGGTAAGAGTGATGATTTGACCATAGTGGAGGCCATGAAGAAGAAGTTCAAGCTGGAGAAGAAGAAGAGAGGGTATGCGATTTCCAACATCAACAACCTTGCGGTCAAATTCGTGACGTAGATCTTGGCAAGAAAGGTTATGCGGAAGTGTCGAGCAAATGAGGTTCCCGAGCCAGTGGTTGCACTTGTTGTGCAATGTGCAGAAAGGGTCCAGTTTAACTGGGCAAACTACTTATGCGGCAAGTTCCTTGAGAACTTCCGCAGGCACAGGAGTAGGGAAAAGAAATTTCACTATGCATGGCTTTTGTTGTCTATACTGCTGGTGGTATGGGAATTACCCAAGGACATCCAGTTCCCAATGATTGCGCAGGACCTTTCGTAGGCAGCGAAGTACGCTTCACTGTGGGCAACTAGAGATGCATAGAGGATAAGGAATAGTAAAATATTCAGGGTGTTCATGGAGATGAGCATCAAAATGGGGATTAGTCGCAAGCCGTGGTTATCGACCATGGTATATAACAGTCTGCAAATCTTCACGAAGTTCAAGGAAAATTTCCATCATGTTTACATCAGAGCACGAAAGGATCCCACAAGGACATGGCGCGAGCTACCTTATCTGGTGATGGACGATGTCATCTTGGTGGTCCTTGAGTCATGGCCACCGGAATGGCGCGCTCCAGCCAGCTCCATGGTGGAAGTCGTGAAGTCTACTATGCAACAAAAAAAGGATGAGGTGAAACTATGGATAGCGTAGTTGGCAGAAAAATGTAGAAACGAAGCAACAAAGACTAAGGCCTAGGTGGCACGCGACGTTGCAAAGTCGGCGGAAGAGTAGCAGAAGGCAGCAAAAGAAGAGTGTGAAAGCCAGAAGTCGCCTTCACCGGAGCCGGAGATAGATACAGAGCAAGGTGGCGTGGACCTGTAGACAACGTCCACCTAGTTGAAAAGTCTGCACCTAAGAGAGCAGGTAGGGTCGCAAAAGAAGTCGAAGGTTTCGAAGACTTCTTTTGACCCGATCACCCTCACTGAGGGGGTGTTATAGACATTTTTGGGAACTTCAACCCCAATCATAAATGTCCATAAACTAAGGGCTCCTAAGTCCCTAAAAGTGTTGCTTCAATACCTAAAGGAACAAGATCAGCTGATTACATCATCTCCCAAAAGTTCTCCACTAAAAACTGCTCAGAAATGGTCAAAACTAGACCATACTGAA
>APFE030279485.1:0-50256 GCA_000404065.3 Pinus taeda
AGTTAAAACATTTGCGTTCACAAAACTCCACTAGTTTGAGTTGGAATTTGAAATTCTTTTTCAAAGAAATTGCATATCAAATGTGCATGAGTCTAGCTTCAAATTGAATATCTATGTACACTTTTTACAACCAAACCACTTCATTGGATGCTTTAAAAGTCATATCTTCATATTCTCTCTATATATAAAAACCACATCTTTAAAACTCTCTATATATAATTTTTTTATTAATATTTTTTAACATGGTCATGTCTTTCTATGTTGTAATGCCTCAAGGATAAATTTAAATATTTGACTTTATGTGGTACAAAGACAAATGAATATGATATTATTATCTGTTTGAATTTAATATATATTTTTTTAGAGATAAGAAATATTTTCTTTTAAGAGATGGCAACTTGTCAAAGAGGAAGTTGGGGAAAAAAGACAGTTGCGGTGATTGCAACCCTAACTACCTTCCCTAACTGGAAGGGCTACCACAGGAAAAGAGGAAAAAGGGGGAAAAATTTGTGCTGGAGGAACAGGCAAAAAAAAAATGGCTAAGTCTCATCCTTGTATTAAACTAAGCTCATATGCTCATTTTGATGCTTCACCTTTTCAACCCTACACCAACATGAAAACAAGAAAAATTCATTGAATATACCTACCTTGCCCTATTATATCTCTACAACCGATCTTTTGAAACCCTAACCTAGTTTCCTAGACTTATTGACCTTGCTCCAGCGAACCCTAAATTCAAACCTACTAAGATTTGAATACTCAGCCTAAGATCTAGTTTACTTCCGAGTCATTTTACTGTTTTTGATATTCTTAAGAGAGCCCTCTTTGATTTGGTAGGGCTAGCTACCAAATTTAAATATTGGTTTGAGGTTACCTTCATTAGTATCCTTTCTCAGCCTTGGGACACTGAGGAGTGCTAACAAAATCTATTCCAAAATAAATATTACAGTGTATTGTTATTCTATCAACATATATTTCAACCTAAATATGGAGATAGGATAAAACCATTATCATAGGTGCCAGATGAAGATTTTGAAAGGTAGAAGATGAAAACAAACTTCTTCCTCCATTTTACCCAAAGGAAAAGCGATTATATAACTTAGCATGATAAAATGGGTCAAATATTAAATTTGGGAAGGACATATCTTTAGCGAAAAAGGCTTAAGATGTATGTGTAAGAGTACTCTAGGTTTAGCTATTGTGTTTTTCCTTACCACGGTAATAATCTAAGAAATGTCAATATTCCCTTAGTATCTAAAGTGAGGATATTACAAGGGATAAATTTATGCCTTTTGGAAGCATTTATAGGGGTTTCTAGAAAGAAGGAATATTATTTCATTGAAATGCCTTTCAGAAATGAAGCATAATGAAGAAGGTTACATTGAGAAATACATAGCTCATTTGGTACCAAAATGATACTCTAAAGTGGATTGGGATATTGTTTATTAAAAGTCTATCTCTTCGACAACCAAAATGACCTTTATTAGGTTGATGTTAACATATATGGTGGCTTATGATTTGGAAGTTAAGAAAATAAATGGGGAGATCGCATGTATTTATGGTGGATTGGGATATTGGTTATTAAAAGTCTATCTCTTCGACCACCAAAATGACCTTTATTAGGTTGATGTTAACATAAATGGTGGCTTATGATTTGGAAGTCAAGAAAATAAATGGGGAGATGGCATGTATTTCTGGTGAGGTCAATGCAGGAACCATCATAAACCAAGAATAAGGATTTTTAGTAAAATGGAGAGAGGACATTGTACAATGGTTAAAGAGATCATTGCATGGATTGAAATGGTCCTGACAATAATGTTAGTAGTGATTTGATAAAGATGTTGTGAGAGTGTTTCCATAAGAAGTTATATGGAGCATTGAATTTATATCAAGAAATAAGGTGATCACCTCCTTATTTTTGTCTTCTATATTCTTAACATTGTTTGGATTAATGATAACAAACAACTAATTAAGGAGACCAAGTCCCGCCTGAGTTTCAAAGGAGGGATTTAAATGAGTTGCATTATTTCTTAGGAATTACGGTAAAGAGAGGTTACTAAAGTAGAATATTGCTCATTATAATATGTTAAAAACATACTTGGTTTACTTTAATAGGGAGAAAGTGTAATCTAGTCTGCACTCCATTAAGTCTATTGGAAATTTGATTTTTGGAACAAAATGAAAAGGAGATGGCCTGCTTTATCCAATGGTGAATAGGAGATGAAACATGTAATGCATTAACAACTATAATATTTTCTATAAGTAAGATGGAATAAAAAAGATTTATATGTGTGTCTCTCTAGAATATTTCTTTTCATGTTGACCCGTTAGATAATGAAAACAATGGGATCTTTATTAATACATATTTATTCATCTGAGTGAAAATATTGTCATCAGTTCGAGAAGTAAAGGTTAACAAATAATTTTAAAATCGAAGTATTGAAATAGAAGATATTGTAATGTTAAACCATCCAATGAATTGGATCAGTTCGAGAAGTAAAGGTTAACAAATAATTTTAAAATCGAAGTATTGAAATAGAAGATATTGTAATGTTAAACCATCCAATGAATTGGTTTTTTTTGTAGCAAGTGTACAAAGATATTTGATCTGGAGAGATGCATTTATATATGATATGCAATTTCTTTACAAGAAAAGCACATCCCATTTTAGACTAGTGGAGTTTTGTGAAGCAATTTTAAGGCGTTGGATAATGATGCAATTGTTTTAACTCAAGAGTAATTGGTAATTTCTTTAATGCAAGGATGAGGTGTGTATTCAATGTTGTTCATAGTGGTTTCTTAATCATAAGTATATATATATATATATATAATATATATATAATAATACTTAATCCAATTAAAAAGAGCTATTAATTTTAATAATTCATTATAATAATTTTAGTCGGCAAATTTGGTTTGCTTCCATAAAGAAATTTTAATTTCCTTTATCCTTAAAAAGGAAAAGGCAAGAAAAAAAGAATATTATAATTTTTTTTTCCAAAATAGTATTAAATAGTTATTATTAATTGGGTTATATGTTTATAGGTTGTTTTTCTTTATTTTCTCTCTTTTATTTATTTTATGTTATGTTTTTCTTTATATTTGCATCGTAGTTCTAAAGGTTCAGTATCAATTGGTTATATACTTGATACATTATTGTACTTTTTGTTTTTATTTATTTATTTTTACTTTTATTAGCATCATAGCTCTTCAGATTCAATATATAAAATATTTGGAGACACGACAAGGGATAATACATTATTCAAAGATATTTTGTTGATGATAATACATTATTCAAAGATATTTCTACAGGGGGGAGTATGTTATTCAAAGAGGTTTTATTGTGATGTAGAAAAACATGCGGTTATGGAAGTTGGATTTTCCCATTATGCCACGATGAAGATCCTCATTTGTAATATTATTGAGCTTTAGGGGTGTGTGATTTTCACAAGAAATTCATTGGGTATTCAATTTATTTTTCACGATCCTCATTTGTAATATTATTGAGCTTTAGGGGTGTGTGATTTTCACAAGAAATTCATTGGGTATTCAATTTATTTTTCACATAATGTTTTCTCGCATGGGTTCAAAATCATTAATAGGATGCAGTAACCCTTTTATTTGGATGATAATACAAATATCATTGGAGAGAAATTAGATTAGTGGTGTGAATTGATTCATTACAATTTAACAGTAAATGATTTAGAATATGGAAGGGGAAAAATGATATCTGACCTGAATATAAAATACTCACTTACTTGAAATTTTTTCTTCTTGAAATTGTAAACTATTTGTAATAGACTACATTTTTATTGTTCCCATATTCCATCATTCAACATTGTTAGTCACTTTGCATTCAAATGTGGTAATAGAAAAAAATACCATTGGATGTTTCTTAGGGTTTAACAATCCATAAGTCATAATGATTGACTTTGGAGAAAACTACAATTGATATTGGACAGAAAGAAAAACAAGGTATGATGTTTACTACAATATATGAAAATATGTTATATACCATTTTTTCTCTATCATATTCCATATATTTTATGGTTTTTAAAGAACATAGCCAATAAATGGAATACCATATCTATGAATCTATAAGAAAAATAATTCATCCATAAATAAAATACTTGAATTTCATGTTAAATAAAATGTTCACTTACCTAACATGTATGTTTCTCGAAACTGTAATCTATTTGTAATTGACTACATTCTTATTAATCCCATTTTCCATCATTCAACATTGCTAGTCACTTTGCATTTATATGAGGTAACAGAAACCAATGGCCACTGAAACTTACTTGGTGTTTAACACTCCATAAGTCACAATCATTGACTTTAGAGAAAGCTACTATTAATATTGGAGAGAAAGAGAGACAATGTATAACATTTACTAAAATAGATCGAGCTAAATATTTGAGTGGTCTAATATTTGTGTGAATGAGATTACAAAGTGAAACAGTAAAAAAAACTTAATACCTTTAAATACTGTGCTCAAAGATGAAAATTGTGCTTGCTTCTGTTTGCTCCTCTGTTTGCTCTGTTCTTCTCTGGATATAAATATGGTTCCGATGGCCTTGTTCTCTATTTGGTCCTCCAATGGTTGTGTCTACTCTATGCTCTATTAGTTCCTCTAGTGGCTCCTGCTCCTCTTGGCTCCATCTACACCTCGAATATTGTCATATTGACATCAATGACAATTTATGTCCAACACTAGCTTTTACCCCATTGAAATTGAGAAAATGTGTTAAACCTAATATTATTCCTAGTTAATAAAATAGTATTAAGTTTGCGGTATAATTGAGTATAAGGTAGATGTTGTAACAAAACAATATATTCAAGAATAATAAAGTAATAACTATATTAACACATTGAAAAATAGTAATAAAAAAATCGTTAATGTGTATCATAAATAACATACTTCAATTTCTTCCTTAGTTTTATATCATGTTTTTATTACATCATGTGTAGTTCATTCTATGATTGGTTTGATATGTGTGTTATGTGAGAACTATAAATAAAAAGATTTCAATGTCCATATTAAATAACATAGTTTTACACTCATCATCAGCTCATAATTGAGAAAAGGATTATTGGAAGATGGAAAGTTTATTATCTTTGGATTTGGAATAAGAAAAAGCTCCTCTTTGAGATTCTCGTCGCCATTGTTATTTTATATGTATGTAAGGTGTTATTTTATATGTATGTGAGGTGTAGGGTTGTGGTATATCCATAGATTTATGGATAAATATCAAGATGATTTAAAATAAATTTATAATTTGCAACTTGGAAATATTCCCTATCCTATCCTCTTGATCGAAGCTAGCATTTTCCCCATTGAAATTGAGAAAATGTCTTTAACGTAATATTATTCCTAGTTAGTAAAATTGTATTAAGTGTGCTCTATAATTTAGTATAATTTACTAATAATGGAGATGTTGTCACAAAAAAATATATACGAAAATAATAAATTAATAAATATATTAACAAATTGAAAAATAGTAATAAAAATTAAGTCAATGCCCATCATAAATAAAATACTTCAATTTCTACCTTAATTTTATATCATATTTATATTGCATGATGAATAATTCATTCTATGTTTAGTTTGATATGTCATATTTATATTGCATGATGCATAATTCATTCTATGTTTAGTTTGATATGTGCGTTGTGCGTGTGAACTATAAATAAAATATTTCAATTTTCATATTAAATAACATAATTTTATAAAATATTTCAATGTCCATATTAAATAACATAATTTTACACTCATAATCAGCTCGTAATTGAGAAAGTGATTATTGGAGGATGGAAAGCTTATTTATAAAATATTTCGATGTCCATACTAAATAACATAATTTTACACTCATAATTGAGAAAATGATTATTAGAGGATGGAAAGCTTATTATCTCTAGATTTGGATTAAAAAATCTCATCTTTGAGACTCTCATCACCACTATTATTTTATATGTATGTGAGATATTATTGTTTATGTTGTTAGGTGTAGGGTTCAAGTATATCTATAGATTCATGGAGGAATATCGAGTTTATTTAAAAGAAATTTATAATCTATAGCCTCTAGATTAAAGCAAATATTCCCTATCCTATCCTCTTGATAGAAGCTAGGTTTTAACCCATTAAAATTTACAGAATTTGTTAATGTAATATACTTCCTAGTTAATAAAATTGTATTGCGTGTGGGACATAATTTAGTATAAGGGAGATTTGTCACAAAATATTATATTAAAACATATATAAAGTAATAAATATATGAAAAATTTAAAAATAGTAATAAAAAAAGTTAATGTTCATCATAAATAAAATACTTCAATTTCTACCTTAATTTTATATCATCTTTATATTGCATGATGTGTAATTTATTCTATGCTTAGTTTGATATGTGTGTTGTGTGCGTTTGAACTGTAAATAAAATATTTCAATGTCCATATTAAATACCATAATTTCATACTCATCACCACCTCACAATTGAGAAAAGGGTTATTGGAGGATGGAAAGTTTATTACCTCTGGAATTGGAGTAAAACATGCTCCTCTTTGAGATTCTCATTACCATTGTTATTTTATATGTATGTGAGTTGTGGAGTTTCATTATATCCATAGCTTCATGGAGGAATATCGAGATTATTTAAAACAAATTTATAATCTACAACCTCAACATTAAAGAAAATATTCCCTATCCTATCCTGTTGATCGAAGCTAGCTTTACCCCATTGAAAACATGGCTACGTTTAATATATTTCATGCATAAGAAACGCTTTACAATATGGAATGGAATATGCATCCCAAAATTGCTTCCAACTCTAGCCAAAAGCCCCAATTTTAATTCAAGTGGGGATGGAATAAGGATGCCTAGTATAGGCTTGAATACTAGGGGATAAAACACGAGATCATCTCATAGAATAAGGATAGTATTAAAAATACTATTCCCTCCAAATTTAAGGATAAATTGTGGAATGATAAGGAGATAGAGGGGAAAGGAAGCTAAGATATTATAAGGATAAGATCAATCCCACCCTTGCTAACTAGAATTATCTCTTTGTCCTGACTAGTTGTAAGAAGAAAATGATTTTTGCAAAGACAAAAAATAATTCTCATGAAATCTTAACCAAGGAAATTGGTCTATTTCCAAAACAACCTAGGATGAAAGAATTTGTCAACCTTCATGACTTGTTAAGGCAACAAAATATAGTGATCTTGGAGCACTTATTTCTCTTATTTTTTATCATAGACCTAAAATATTAGAGAGTCACAATTAGTCTGTTACCTTCTTAAGGTCCGATAGCCCAAATTAGTCTTACTGGAGGTTAATGATAATTGTCATCATCATCAAGGAAAATAAAGTAATTTAAATTAAAAAAAAATCATCCATTTCACTTTGTATTATAATGTAGATGGGTTATTTATTTCATTATTAATATGGAGCTGATAAATTACATTTAATAAAGAGAGAGGGATAGCACTGTTTCATTAATAGGTACTTTATAGTTCAAGTTATAAGAGAGATTTGTATTCATTCAATATTTATTATGAACTTGATATGTAACATTTTAAAAAATATTAATAATAAAAATAGTTCAATGTATGCATAGAAGGAGATATGACATATTAATAAAAAAAATAATTATATATGGAGACTCTTAAAGATGTGGTTTTTATATAGAGAGAGATTGTAGAGATGTGACTTTTAAAGAATCCAATTAAGTGTTTTGGTTGTATAAAGTGTACATAGATGTTCAATTTGAAGTGAGACTCATGCATATTTGATATGCAATTTCGTTGAAAAATAATTTCAAATTCAAGTTTAAGGCTTTGGATAATGATGCAAATGTTTTAACTAAAGAAGTAATTGGTACAAATATTTTTAATGTATTGATGAAAAGTGGATTCAATGTTGTTCATAGTTGTTTCTCATTAAAAAAATTATTAAGATATATATTAATATGCTAGTTCAATTAAGAAGTATTATTCTTTCTACTAGTAACATGACATGACTATTTTTTAATATTTATTTTATTTACATATTGAATGAATATATTATTATAATATTTTTATACCCTATCAAGAAAATTTAACTCATCTCTATTTTAAAAGCTAAAAAACAAGAAAAACTTACAAATATTAATAATAAACTTACAAATATTAATAATTTTTTTCTAAAATGATTCTAAATTTTCAGTAAGATTTGGGTTAGATGTTTATGTGTTATTTTTCTTTTTCTTTTTTCTCTTATTTGTTTTATGTTTTATTTTTGTTCTATGTGCATAGCTCTTAATTTACCATTATCCTAAAAAGGTAAAGATAAGAAAAACCTAGAAATATTAATAACTCTTTTCAGGGATGTTACTAAATTGTCATTATTTTCACTGAAAATCATGAAAATCTCGGCAATGTTTTGATAAATTTGGGTAGCGATTTTCTTAAATATAGATTAAACTTGTTAAACTTTAAGATTTTAGGTGACCAAGAAGTTTTTGATGCTATTGAGTCCATTGTAAATTTCAAAAAAATGATTTAAATTGCACTTATCTATCTATCTAAATATTGATTTTTTACTCACTTAAATTATAATAAATTATCGTGAAAATATTAATATTTTTTTCCCAAAATGATAAAAATTATACTTAGTGATTTGTGTTATAGGTTTCTATATCGTTTTTCTTTTTTTCTTTTATTTTATTTTTTCTTTATTTTTCTTTCGATTTGGATCGTAGGACTGACTTATATACTTTACACGTTATTTTTGTTTTTATGATTATTAGCATGTTCGATTTGGATCGTAGGTCTAAAGGTTCAGTATGACTTGCTTATATGCTTTATGCGTTTTTTTTTTCTTTTATGCTTATTTGCATCGTAGCTCTTCAGATTCTTCAATAGGACTTGCTTGTATGATTTATGCGCAATTTTTGTTTTTATAATTTTGTTTTTCCCTTTTATTATTAGCATGGTAGCTCTTTAGATTCAATATATACAATATTCCGACACAAAGAGATTTTGCTGGGAGAATACCTTGTTCAAATAGACTCAAAGAGAATTTGCTCGGAGAATACTTTGTTCAAATACACTTCTTCATACATTATACAAAGAGAATTTGCTGGGAGAATACCTTATTCAAATAGATTTCTGCTGAGGGTGTTGAAATAATAATCTCACGTTTTGTTAGGTGTCATCGTATTTATTTCTTTTGTTCGTTAGGTGTCACCTGTTGTGTTAGGTGTTAATTGACTTTGACTCCAGTTATTTTCTGCGATGCTTTCTATATAATTTATTTAACTATTTTGAATATTGATAAGATTCATCTGTTTCATAATTTCTCAGAGAGTATTTTCTGCTCCACAATTTCTCTTCGATCTTTGTTAAGGAGTACGTGCTTCAATCTTTGTCAGGGAGTACGTTATTCAAAGAGGATTCTGCTGAGATATAGAAAAAAACGCGGTTATGGAAGATGGAGTTTCACGTTATGCCAGGTGAAGATCCTCTTTTCTGTTTTAATATTATTGAGCTTTAGGGGTGCGTACTTTACATAAAATATTCATTGGGTTTTCAATTTGTTTTGCACAAAATGTTTTCTCGCATGCCTGCAAAAACACCAATATGATTCAGTAACCCTTTCGATAATGCGGAGATCGCCGGGAGAGAAATTAGTGATAAACAAACCTCGTCTTCGTCGGAACGTCGTGGCGTTGCTTGCCTTGTAATCTTTCGTTTCTGAAATGCATGTACAATTGAAGCGAGGCTGCATTGCGAGGGATACATATTGGCTCCGCCCCGCCATCATGCGTTGCTAAATGCGAGGGGTGCAACCCTTGTAAGCCTGTGCTGTGCGCCGTCACTCCAAAACTGCAGTGCATTCCAAAACGTGTAGAGGATTACCATCCTGTGTTGTGGAAATCCTTAACCCATTATACTACCAACCGCCTCGCAAAACTGTTCGACTGACCGCCACCTTTTTGCAGAAATGACAGACCATGGAATGCATGTCTTTCTACTTACATAAATTCTTTTGTTTGAAATAACGAATTTTCGTTTTATTATGAATCAATTTTAGAGAACTTTGACGACTTATGGGTCAATTACTTTTGCTTAACTGTTTTGTCAGTTTAATTTGTTTTTCTTCATGACCTGCAGCTCTAATGAATTTTATTGTTGCCTTTCAAGTAACTGGTGAATATCTGAAACCATCTCATTTTCATGGATGAACAAAATTTGAATGCCCAAAAAATTTGTATGAAGTGTACGTGAGTTTAATGCAATTGTTTGATAATTGGTAAAAAAGTAATACAACATTTAAAATTTGTTTTTGATTCGTGATTAAAACATGACACTTGGTAACAATATTTTTAGTATTATATTAATAGGTGTTGAATTACTGGTAATTATAATTTTGAATATGTTTCCAACTTGTAAAGATGTATTTTACTTTTTAGTAATAGCTTCTTTGGAGTAAATGATTTTAATTTATTAAAGATAAATATAAGTTTTGATTTATTTACGGTAACTCAAATTTTAATATTATCTTAATGGTTTTGATTTATTAGTTTAGCATGAATAAAATAGTTTTATTAAAAGCTAAACATAAGTTTTGGTTTAAATATGGTAACTCAAATTTTATTTGAATTATTTGGAAGATAATTTTTAAATATGATTCAAATTTATAAAGATCTATTTTACCTTTTAGGAATATCTTTTTTAACCCATAATTATAAGTTATTAAAAATAGATTCCAAGTGATTTGCTTGAAATAAATTTTTGAAATATTTTTTTTAATACTATCCTAAAATATTATTCATTTCAATATTTGCCTAAAATAGGATTTCATTATAAATTATAGATTGCCTATTATACCTTGAAGTTTATGATTACATTTATATTTATCTATAAAATAATTTAATTAAAAAAAATTACATTTGAATATTCCTAGTAAAAGATTACATTGTTAATTTTTTTTTTAAATACTATATATATAATATAGGAAGATTATGTTACCCGGACGCAGGTGAGACGTTGTTTGGAGCTAGCCACGTGACCGCCACGAGGAGTCATCCGGACGAAGGCAATCCCACCTGCGATTAATGAAGCTCATTAAACGCGCATTCAATGGCATTCAATGCCATTCCTATCGCCCGAGCTACCAAGGAATTAAGGTAGAAGCTACCAGAATGTCTGGGAGCGGGGATTTCAGTTTGATAGGCTTGTCTGAACAGGCAAAGAATTTCGGCTCTGCTCTGCAAGTAAATGTGGGTTTGTGGGCAGAGAAGGGGAGTGTAAGAGTGAAGCAGAGTCGCTTCAGAGGCAGGGAGCAGCGTGAGATTTGGTCCCTTCTGTCACGTCTTCTCACGGAAAGTAGAATTCAGAAAACCCTGTTACATTTCGGCAGGTTCAGAATGCCTCTTCGAGGACATGCTTCGCCGCGTCGTGGCAGGAACCCTGGTGGCAGTGGCATTCAGAGACCGTGGCAGGTCTCCCCGTTGGCTTATGCTTCGCCCAGCTCCCCTGGTTCTGACGATTCCAACTCAGATACCAACAACTCGGTGCAGACGGTGAAGTTCAAATTCATCCGTCGCACTAACAAGCCTATAGTTTCCACCTTAATTACTGTGGTATTTACGAAGGAAGATGATGAAGATGGTAAGGGTAAGGGGATTTCTGAGGAGCTGGAGCCAAGCTCCAACAATTCCTCTCAGAGCGGAAGCCAGGAGGAAAGCTCCTACCAACCCTCCTCTCAGAGCAAGCTCGAAGAGGAAAACACAGATGTGCATTCTGAGGAGCAGCATGAAGCCCTTCACGAAATATGTAGTCTTATCGATATGGAAATTACCAACTTGGCCCAGCACCAGAAGACGGATTCCCAAGCTCAGAAGCTGCCTGCAGAAGACAAGAAGCCTGCGCGCTTCTTTGGAGGTCGCTTGTATCCCATCCTCCCTCCAAGAATTCTGCGGCTGGAGGACATTCCGGCTGGGATGGAAATTGAGTGTGTGCCTGATCCTGAACGGGAGGAAGCTGAATGGGAAGCAGAGCAGCTAGCTGCAAAGCAGAAGGACGCAGAAGAACAGGCGAGAGCAGAGGAAAGGAAGGATTAAGGTATTTTCCAGCGTTTTTTGCCTTTGTTTTTTTGGTTCGATGACCACCTGCGCTCAGCCGTCTATGGCCTTGATTCAGTGCGCCACCTGTGCCCCATTTGGGAAGCAACATGCTTGCCCCTATGCTCAGCTTGCCTTTGGTTTTGGTTACGTGTGCCCAGTCCGGGACGCCTGGAGTACCTTCAACGCGTGTCCTCTTTCAACAGGCATCCTTGTTTTGTTTATGCATTTTGTTAAAATTCCATGTCTTTATGTTTAATTCTGCAAACTGGAATTGTAATTGTGAGAATAGGCAGTTTGTCAAAGCCTGTAATCACAAATTTTGGTTGGAAAACTTGACAGAGAGCTGTGCATACGCTCTCAGAGGTTTCGACCTCTTGTATATATCTTTTTCTCTTTTTTTAATATAAATAGTTTAGCATTTGCCCAGAAAAAAAAAATATAGGAAGATTATGTTGTAATTTTTTTTTTGTAAATACTAGGTATAACTTATGAAATTTCTTAGGCTCCATGCATCATCAAGACATATTAAAATTGAAACAAAATATATAATAAAAATAGAGAAAAATTGGATATTAAAAATTAAAATGAAGAAAATGAGAAAAAAGTGTTAGTAAATATTATCTAATAATAAAAATGTATTTATTGTGGATTATAATTTAGTATAATGAAGATATTGTCATATAACATTATATTTAAAAATAATACAATAATAATTACATTAACAAATAAAAAAATAGTAATAAGAAAAAAAGTTAATGCCAATCATATATAAAATACATTAATGTCAATCTTAATTTTATATCATCTTTATATTACATTATGTGTATTTTATTTTATGTTTAGTTCGATATGTTTGTGTGTGGGAGAACAATAAATAAAATGTTTCAATGTCCATATAAAATAACATAATTTTGTACTGATTATTTGCTGAACTCTAATGGTAGCACTGAGAAAAGTATTTTTGGAGGATGGAAGTTTATTATCTCTAGATTTGGAGTAACAAAAGGTTCCTCTTTGACACTCTAGTAACCCCTGTTATTTTATATGCATGTGAGGTGTAGGGTTGCAATATATTCATAGAGTCTACTGCCATGTGTAAGTAATTTCAATTAGTAGTGATGTTTTTCAATCAGGTCAAGTTAGTTTAAGTTTTTCTTAAGTTTAATGAGTTAGTATTTTGAGTGTCAATTGTTTTATTTTGAATCCATCACCCAATGGATGAGGCTACCTGGTCTACAGCATTCTTGACACCTCCTAAAGGAGCTTGCATCCCTAATTGGAGCTGATGTTAGGTCTATGAGTCACCAATGATCAAATTCTCTTTCCATGTGGCTCTTAGGGTCATTAGGTCAAATTCTTATATTTTGAAATAAAATTTGATCATTGGTTTGTTTTAGGTCATTACTACTCCCCTCCATGCTCATGGTCATAAAATGATATCATGGTATTGTCATCACTCCTTATGATAGGTAACTAAGGGAGTTCCTTGGTCATCATTAAAGGTCATCATATCATTGTAATGCATACTGCAAGGTTTCAAAGATCTTTAATCATGGTCATAGATATCCATTAGATGTCATCATTAGGTCATATCATCAATGAGTCATATAGGAGTCATGTCATCACCATAATCATTATCATGGGAGTAGTAATTAGGGAAAAATTGTTCAAAGGGTTTACTAAGGTGCCAGGCCTACCCCCAAAAACAGATATAGATTTTACTATTGAGCTAATTCTGGGAGTTTCCCCAGTGTCTTGGGCATCATACCGAATGAGTATCCCAAAACTAACAAAATTAAAGATGCAACTCCAGGAGTTGCTTGATAAGAAATATATTTGTCCTAGTGTGTCTCCTTGGAGAACTCTCACATTATTTGTTAAAAAGAAAGATGGAACCTTGCGAATGTGCATGGATTACCGCTAGTTAAACAAGCAGACTATTAAAAAAAATACCCCCTTCCCCATATAGATGAGTTTTTCGACCAATTGAAGGGCACAACCATCTTCTCAAAGATTGATCTTTGTTCTGGGTATCATCAGATCATAATCAAGTAGGAATATGTTGTAAAAACTACTTTTAGGACATGTTATGGTCATTATGAGTTTGTGGTTTTACCTTTTAGGCTAACTAATGCCCCAATTACATTCATGTGTCTTATGAATAGAATTTTCCATTAGCTTTTAGATAAATTTGTATTAATCTTCATCAATGACATTCTGATCTACTCTCAGACTACGAAGAAGCATAAGGAACATCTCTACATTGTATTACAAGTCCTAAGACATCATCAAATGTATGCTATTTACAGGAAATGTGACTTCTCTAAAGAGTAGATCCAATACTTGGGGCACATTATCACCAATGATGGCAATGCAGTTGATTCGAAAATGATAAGACCCATTATGGAGTGGCCAATGCCAAAGAATTTGGCCGCATAAGATCATTTATGGGCCTGGATGGTTACTACCAAAGGTTTGTGGACATATTCTTTGAATTCGCATATCTTATTACTTCCTTACAAAAGAAAGGAAGAACTTCAAGTGGACCCCTGATTGTCAAAAGAGTTTTGATCAACTCAAACATCTACTTACCACAACACCCATTCTGAGCATCATTGATCCGAACAAGGAATATGTGGTTTGTACGGATGCTAGTAAGGAGGGAGTGGGTGGCGTACTTATGCAAGAAGGCAGGGTGGTGGCTTATGAATCTAGAAAACTAAAGGAATATGAATAAAAATATTGACCATATGATCTAGAATTGAAAACAGTCATCCACACCATAAAAATGTAGCACCATTATCTTTTAGGTAAGAAATTTTTATTAATTAATGACCATCATAGTCTGATTAATTATTTCAGCAACCAACTTTAAACGCTAGGAATTCTCATTGGGCAGATTTCCTAAGTGAATTCGATCTCGAAATCAAACACATAAAAGGGAAGGAAAATCGAGTGGTAGATGCTTTAAGTCGAAAGGTAAGTTGTTTATATGAAATTTCTTTTAGTGAATCACAAACACCTTTTTTTGGGTAGATTCAAGAATCAGCCATGTTGGACTCTACATATAGACAGCTATGGCAGGAAGCAAAAATTTCTAACAGTGATGTACAACAACTGAGTTATGAAATAAATGCAGAAAATTTATTTCTTTATAGGAAAATAATTTATGTTCCCAACGAGCAGCATCTCAAAAATTTAATTTTGGATGAATACTATAAGATTCCTTCTGTAGGTCATCTTGGATACCAAAAGATGATTTCTTCCCTGTGGAAGGAATTCTACTGATGTGGCATGAAGAAGGAAGTGGCAAAAAATTTAGCAAGATTCTTGGAATGCCAGCAAGTTAAAGCTGAGCATCAACACCCAGCAGGGTTACTCCATCCTCTACCTATTCCAAAATGGAAATGGGAGACCATATCTATAGATTTTATTACCAAGCTGCCTAAATCAAGGAAGAAAAATGATTCCATCATGGTGGTGGTGGACAAGCTGAGAAAATATTCTCATTTCATACCTGTTCAATCAATTTATAAGGTAGTCCAAATCGCTAATACTTTTATGCAGAACATATTTACACTGCACAAAATCCCTAACATGATTATTTATGTCCGAGATGTAAACTTTACATTAGCCTTCTGGAAATCCATCTTTGAGGGATTATCCACACAACTGCACTTCAGTATAGCTTACCATCTACAAACGGATTGAAAAACTAAAAGGGTAAGCCAAGTGGTCGAAGACATGTTGCGAATGTATGTAATGAAGCAGCCCACAAAATGGGAAGATTATTTACACCTGGTAGAGTTCACATATAACAACGAGTACCATGCATCTCTTCACATGAGCCCCTTTGAAGTTTTATATGGTCATAAATGTAGAACACCCTTAAGTTGGAAGGACCAAAGGACAAACTGTTATTAGGGCCAAACATGTTGGAGAAAATGGAGGAAATGGTGAAAAAGGTTCGGATTAATTTAAAGGCTTCTTAGGACTAGCAAAAGAACATTGTTGATCGGAAGAGGAGTTTCCTAGAATTCTGGGTAGGAGATCATGTCTACATTTGAGTGCAAGCCAAGAAGAGCACCTTACAATGGGTCGGTTGTTCCAAACGAGCACCCCGATATTGTGGGTCTTTTCAAATCTTGGCTCGAATAGGATTGGTGGCTTATCCACTTGCCTTACCTAGTCATATTCGTGTATACATGTCTCTCTACTTAAGGAATATGTATATGACACTAAATAGATAATTCAATGGCAAGATATCCAGGTTGAAACGAAAGGAAAATTCTTGTTCGAGCCTCTTGTTATAGTAGATTGGAGAAAAGTAACATTGCAAAAACGAGTTATCACCCATGCTAAAGTGTAGTGGCAGCACTTTAGGCCAGAAGAGGCTACCTAGGAAGATGAATATGTCATGAAAGAGAACTTTTTGGGTTTATTTAGAGGAGGAGAACATTGGGATGATGTTCCATTTTAGGGGGGGAAGATGTAATATCCCCATTAATGTAAATACTTTAATTTTAATACAACAAAACAAACTATTATGATTTGTTTGAATTATAAACTATTTTTGGAATTTTAGTTTTTAAAGGATAATATTTTATAGTTATGGGTAAATACTATTCTTTTTCTTACTAGGTAATTTGTTATGGAAGCATTTATCTATTTCAAAACTAAATCCTAGAGTATAATACGTGATCAATTAGGAACTAAGAATTTGAAAACTGTGCTAAAGGTTTAGGTAGTTTGAGAAAGCTATGTCTGGTAAGGATGAGATAGCCAGTAATAGTTTTGTGATTGGGTCTATCTTTAATAAAAAAATTCCTTTGGATTTTCAAAATTAATCTTCATTTGATTAGAACCAGCTTTTTAAAATGATGACTAAAAGCAGAGCCAAAAGCACAGAATGCGGGACAAAAGCACAACATGTAGCTTTGAGGGCACTTTTGAGGGGCTTTACTTAATCATTTTTCTGAATTGACGGTTGCTAGAAATAGCTTAGGATGTCTAATTTCCCTCTGATTCTTAAAACCTACAAAAATACTTCTCCAAGGCACATAAAAAACACTTTTCCCAAGGCTACTTCAGAAATGTAGGAAGGGGTACAACAAGGTGGCAAAAACATGTATTTTAGGTGGTTTTTGAGATTTTCCTTGCAACTTGTGAAGTGACATTCAAAACCAAGTCCATATCTAGGATGTACTACTCGATGTATATCCATCCATGCAAAAATTCATTATTTGGTGGCTCTAAGAAGAAGCACAACATGAGCTCGCTAAGCTTCTCTACATCATGAAATTGCCAAAAATTCCAAAATTGGTCAAAAACTGAAAATTTTCCAAAATTTCTCAAAATTCTCTCTAACTTATATTTTTCCCCTTGTCAATGATGATCTAGAAAATCCATTATGCATTAGCAAGAAAATCAGTATTGTCTCTCTTCCTTATCCTCATTAGGGTTTTATTTAGCTTCTTTTTCATATTCCTAACCCTAATTTTGTAAATCTGGTTCCTGTTGAGGTAGTGCCTTGTCATGTATCTCTAAACCTTGGTGTCCCTATTAGCGTTCTTTAGAAGAATATCTAGGTTCTCATTGACCTTGCCAATCCAATAATCTTTGTCCTTTTCAAGCTCATTTGCAATGGTATCCTGAATGTCTTGTTGACCTAGTGGAGGAGATGACTAACTCTCGTTTCCTTTCTGCCTCTTTAGTCCTCTTATATTTGACCTCCTTGGCTTGATCTGAAACTCTTTACCCCCGAATTGATCCACATTTTTTATAGCCTTAATTTTATCATGCAAGGCTACATCTTCATGAGGTGAGAAATGTACCTTAGAAAACTCTTTGAACACTTTTTCCTTAATTACTACTCCCATGATGATGAGTACGGTGATCACACGTCTCCTATATGACTCATTGATGATATGACCTAATGATGACACCTAATGGATATCTATGACCATGATTAAATATCTTTGAAGTCATGCAATATGCATGACAATGAAATGATGACCTTTAATGATGACCAAGACACTCGCTTAGTGACCTATCACAAGGAGTAAAGAAAAGAGCATGACATCATTTTATGACCATGAGCATGGAGGGGAGTAATAATGACCTAGAACTCACCAATGGTGAAATTTTATTTGAAAATATAACAATTTGACCTAATGATCCTATCAACCACATGGAAAGAGTAGATTTGATCACTGGTGACGATCAACTCCAACTGGGGACGGAAGCTCCTTTAGGAAGTGTCAAGAACACTGTAGACTAGGTAGCCTCATGCATTGGGTGATGAAGTTAAAATAAAGTAATTGAAACTCAAAATATTGACTAACTAAACTTAAGAAAAACTGAAATTGAGTTGAATTGATTGAAAAAAATTGACTACTAATTGAACTTACTTACACATGGAAACAGACTCTTGATACTACAACCCTACACCTCACATACATATAAAATAACATGGGTGACTAGAGTCTCAAAGGGGAACATTTTGATACTCCAAATTGAGAGATAATAAGCTTTCAATGATCCAAAAATACTTTTCTCAATGCTATAATTAGAGTTGAGACAACGATGAGTATAAAATTATGTTATTGAATATGGGCATCTAAACATTTTATTTATAGTTCTCTTAGACACACAAACATATCAAAGCAAACATCAAATGAATTACACATCATGCAATATAAAGATGATATAAAATTAAGGTTGAAATTGAAGTATTTAATTTATGATTGGCATTAACTACTTTTAGATTTGTTAATGTAATTATTACTATATTATTTTTAAATATAATGTTCTATAACAATATCTTCATTATTCTAAATTATAATGCACAATAAATACATTTTTATTAACTAGAAATAATATTACATTAAACATCTTTTCTAGTTTTCTTCAATTTTAATTTTTAATAATACAAATTTTCTCTATTCTTAATATTTCTTTTCTTTTAGCTTTTAATATGTTTTGATGATGGACAGAACCTAAAAATTTTCAGACATTATACCTAGTATTTAAAAAAAATTAACAATATGATCTTCTACTATGAATATTTGAATACACATATTTTCTTTTAATTAAATTATTTTGATAAGATAAATATAAATATAAACTTCAAAGTATAATAAGCCATTTATAATTGAATCATCGTTCTATGCCAATATTGAAGTGAATGATATTTTACGATAATATAAAAAAATAAATCAAAATTTTATTTCAAACAAATCACTTACCGTTTATATTTAATAACTTGTAATTATTGGTTAAAGAACAACTTCAATCATCTGTTAAACAAGATATTCCT
Source organism: Pinus taeda (assembly GCA_000404065.3). NCBI lineage: Eukaryota > Viridiplantae > Streptophyta > Pinopsida > Pinales > Pinaceae > Pinus > Pinus taeda. The sequence continues at coordinate 19,423 of APFE030279485.1, forward strand.
ATAGAGTAAAATACACCTTTATAAATTTGAATCACATTTAAAAATTTTCTTCCAAATAATTCAAATAAAATTTGAGTTACCCTATTTAAATAAAAACTGATATTTCGTTTTTAATAAAATCATGTTATTCATCCTCAGCTAATTATTCAAAACACATTCAAATAATATTAAAATTTGAATTACCATAAACAAATCAAAACCTATATTTATCTCTAATAAATTAAAATCATTTACTAAAAAGAAACTATTCTTAACATGTAAAATACATCTCTACAAGTTGGAAACATATTCAAAATTATAATTACCCAGTAATTCAAGACCTATTAATATAATATAAAAATATTATTACCGTGCCATGTTATAATGATGATCAAAAACCCATTTTAAATATAGAATTACTTATTTACCAGTTATAAAACAACTGCATTAAACTCACGTACAGTTCATACAATTTTTTTGAGATAATTACATAGCTGATTATCCTGGAACTTTGTTCTGATATAGATGTAGATGTTTATAATAATGAGTGAATATTAATTTTTTTTTGCATTCAAATTTATTTCATCCATGAAAATAAGATGTTTTCAGATATTCACCAGTTACGTGAAAGGCGACAATAAAACTCATTAGAGCTGAAGATCATAAAGAAAAGCAAATTAAATTGACAAAACAGTTGAGAAAAACTAATGGACCCATGAGTCGTCGAAGTTCTGTAAAATTGATTAATAATAAAAACTAAACTTCGTTATTTCCAACAAAAAAATCTATGTAAGTAGAAAGGCATGCATTCCATGGTCTCTGATTTCTGCAAAATGTGGCCATCAGTCGAACAGTTTTGCGAGCGCTCAAATACGAGGCGGTTGGTAGTATCATGGGTTAAAGATTTTGTTGCCGCATCCGCATTTCCACAACACGGGATAGTAATCCTCTACACGTTTTGGAATGCACTGCAGTTTTGGAGTGACGGCGCACTGCACAGGCTTACAAGGGTTGCACCCCTCGCATTTAGCAACGCATGATGGCGGCGCGGAGCCAGTATGCACCCCTCGCAATGCAACCTCGCTTCTAACCTCTCCCATCACCTGTAAAATCCGTTTTAATCATTCAATCGTACACCAATCCAATCCAATACACATTTACATAACAGATTGTCTATCTAATATCAAAGATTTCAGAAAGGAAAGGTTACAAGGAAAGCAGCGCCACGACGTTCCGACGAAGACGTGGTTTGTTTATCACTAATTTCTCTCCCAGAGATCTCTGCATTATCGAAAGGGTTACTGTATAATATTGGTGTTTTTGCAGGCATGCGAGAAAACATTTTATGCAAAATAACTTGAAAACTCAATGAATGTTTTATGTAAAGTACGCACCCCTAAAGCTCAATAATATTAAAACAGAAAGGAGGATCTTCATCCTGGCATAACGTGAAAATCCAGCTTCCATAACCGCGTGTCTTTCTATATCTCAGCACAAACCTCTTTGAATAACGTACTCCCTGACAAAGAATGAAGAACGCACTCCTTTAACGAAGATTGAAGAGAAATTGTGGAGCAGAATGTACTCTCTACTCTGTGAAAAAGATTGAAGAGAAATTGTGCAACAGATGGCTCTTACAAATATTTAAAATAGTTAAATAAATTATATAGAAAACATCACAGAAAATATCTGGAGTCAAAGTCAACTAAACTGAAGTAAATCTAAATTAACTATAACACCTAACACACAACAGATGACACCTACAAATAATAGAAATAAATACGATGACACCTAACAAAATCTGAGATTAGTATCTCAACACCCTCAGAAATCTATTTGAACAAGGTATTCTCCCAGCAAAATTCTCTTTGTATAATGTATGCAGAAGTCTATTTGAACAAGGTATTCTCCCAGCAAATCCTCTTTTTATAATGTATGCAGAAGTCTATTTGAACAAGGTTTTCTTCCAGCAAAGTCTCTGTATATAATGTATGCAGAAATCTATTTGAACAAGCTATTCTCCCAGCAAAATCTCTTTTTGTCCGAATATTGTATATATTGAATCTAAAGAGCTACGATGCTAATAATAAAAGGGAAAAGAAAATTATTAAAACAAAAATTACGCATAAATCATAGAAGCAAATCCTATTGAAGAATCTGAAGAGCTACGATGCTAATAAGCATAAAAACAAAAATAACGCATAACTCATATAAGCGAGTCAGAGTGAACCTTTAGAGCTACGATCCAAATCGAACGATGATAATAAGCATAAAAACAAAAATAACGCATAAAGCATATAAGCAAGTGATAGTGAACCTTTAGAGCTACGATCCAAGCCGAAAGGAAAATAAAGCAAAAATTAAATAAAAGAAAAAAGAAAAACGACATAGAAACCTATAACACAAATTACTAATTATAATTTTTATTATTTTGGGAAAAATATTATTAACATGTTCAGGATAATTTATTATAATTTAAATGACAACAAAAAAACATATAAACTGATGGATAAGTGCATTTTTGGCTGGGCAAAAAAACCAATTCAACTAATCTTGCAGAAACAGTGTTTAAATCATGTTTTTGAAGTCTACAATGGATTCAACATCATCAGAAACCTCTTGGGCACCCAAAATCCTGAAGTTTAACAAGTTTAGTCTAGATTTAAGATCCTGAAGTTTAACAAGTTTAGTCTAGATTTAAGAAAATTCCTGGCTGAATTTATCAAAATATTGTGGGAATTTTCATGATTTTCAGTGAAAAATAATAATAATTTAGTAACATGCTGGAAAAAACTTACTAATATTACTAGTTTTTTCTTGCCTCTACCTTTTTAGGTTAATGGTAAATCAAGAGCTATGCAAATAGAAAGAGAAATAAAACTTAAAACAAATAACAGAAAAAAGAAAAAGAAAAATACCACATAAACATATAACCCAAATCTTAATGAAAATTTACAATCATTTTAGAAACGAGTTATTAATATTTGTAAATTTTTCTTGTCTTTTATCTTTTAGGATAAAGATAAATTAAATTTTCTTCATAGGGTATAAAATTATTATAGTAAAATATTCATTCAATATATAAGGAAAATAATTATTAAAAAATAGTCCTTTCGTGTTACTAGGTAGAAAGAATAATACTCTAAATTGAACTAAGATTATTAATATATATCTTAATCATTTTTCAATAAAAAATGACTATGAACAACATTGAATCCACACTTCATCCATACATAAAAAAACACTTCATCAATACATAAAAAATATTTGTACCAATTACTTCTTTATTTAAAACATTTGCATCTTTATCCAAACCCTTAAACTTGGCTTCTAATTGCTTCACAAATAGGGGTGATTTTAGGGGCGAATGCTCGCCCTTTGGCGAAATTAAGGGGTTTTAAATTTTTAGTGGGCGAATATTTTGTATCATAGTACATTTTTACAAATCACCTCAAATAGCTCACCTTATTTCAAGGGAGAGGATAAAAAAGGTAAACTTAGCCCTTGAAATTAGGAGTTACAACCTTCCATTGGCCCATTTTCTAGAATAGGTTTTATTTAAGTGAATCCATTCGCCCATTTTCAAGGATAGGTTTTATTGAAGTGAATCATATGGGCCAAAGGCCCAAATACCATATTTATAAAAGAGGTATGGTAAATTAATAAAAATATAAATAAATGAGAGGTATGGTAAATAAATAAATCATTTTTTATATTTACTCCATAAGTCGCCTTATCTACATGCAAGGGTGTAAACAAATAAAAATATAAGTAAAATGGAGGTATGATAAATAAATAAAACGTCTTTTTATACTTACTCAAAAGGTATGGTAAATAAATAAAAATATAAATAAACTAGACGCATCGTAAATAAATAAAACCTCTTTTTATATTTAGTCCATAACCCTCGTTCTATTTATGAAGGCTCAAGAAAGAGGTTTTATTTAAGTGAATCCTATGGGCCAAATACCATATTTGTAAAAGAGTATGGTAAATTAATAAAAAAAAATATAAATAAACGAGAGGTATGGTAAACAAATAAAACATTTTTTTATATTTACTCCATAAGTCACCTTATTTACGAACACTCAAAAAATGGGTTATATTTAGGTGAAACCTATGGGAAAATGCTATGGGACAAATACCATGGACTAGATTGTTATTAATACCATGCAAAAAAACCATTATTAACCCTAATATTAGAATTAATAAAAATAAAAATGGCACATGGTATTGACCCATGGTATTCACCTAGAATGTAGCCTATTTAAATGGGGGAATTAAACTAGCATAGATCCATCTTTACTCGGATCTACTAACCCCCGAGAGGTATCAAATATCGTGATATGCAAACTAGCATAGAGTGAAAAAATATTTGATCCCTCTCAGGGCTTGGTGGATCAACATAGATCCATCTTTACTCTGGATCTACACTAACCCCAGAGAGGTATCAAATATCGTGATATGCAAACTAGCATAGAGTGAAAAAATATTTGATCCCTCTCGCGGCTTGGTGGATCAAGAGTAAAAATTGATGTTGTAATTTAATGTATGTGAAACATTTTAGCTGGATTAAAATAAAAAAATAAAATAAAAATCAACTATTAATTTTATTAATTTTTATAAATTACTAATAGTAATTTTTAAGCTCCAGGTTTATGATAACCCGTGGTAATACCAAGATATTACAGGATTTTATAATTGAGTAAAATATTCGTCATGGCTGGTGAGAGATTCGCCAAAAAATTATATATACATATTATATTATTGATAAAATCGCCTTCCATTTTTCCTATATACCATGTAGATTCGCCCATTTATTATACTTATAAATGGTTGGTGAGAGATTCGCCAAAAAATTATATATACATATTATATTATTGATAAAATTACCTTCCATTTTTCCTATATACCATGGAGATTCGCCCATTTATTATACTTATAAATTTAGTGGGGGTTCTTAAAATTTTCCCTACCTACAATTGAACATTCATCGGGCACACTAGCTTATCTTTTGAAGGTAGATATGTCATTATCTCTCTTGTTGATAGCTAAAGCCAAGGTAGATATTTAAGGAGACATTAGTTAAGTCAAATTCTGGATGGGGCTCCTATCCCAAATGGTGTGGGGCCTAATTAGAACCTCATATGAAGGATACCACTTTGAATGTTGGCAAGTTCATCATTGTAAATAGAGAGGAAGTGGATATGGGTTCTACTCTAGTTATAGCTCAAATAGGTACCATGCTCACCATTGCTATCATCCTTAGAGGAGGAGTGAGAGGGGATATTTTTTGAATGAGTTCAAGACAGCCAAACCACCTACATCTGATGGAGAGTTGAAGAAACAGAAAGATGTAGAGGCATGGTTTCTTAGAATGAAGAAATTATTTGAGCTTCATGACTATATAGATAACATGAAGTCCAAGATAGTTATTTTGAACCACAAAGAGAAGCATACATTTGGTGGGAAGGTGTGAAGTGTGTCAGATACATTAGGAGAGAATAGGTAAGTTGGCATGAATTCAAGAGACTCTTCAGAAAGAAGAACATGTCATAGAGGTACTACGATAGTAAGGAAAAGGGGTTCTCAAATATTGACTTAAGATAATTTTATCATCAAGTATGCATCAAAGAGGAGGACATCTACAAGACTTCTTTCTAGACCAGGTATCGACATTATGAGTTTGTCTTAGTTCCTTGTGTTCTAACTAATGCTCTAGCTACTTTCATGTGTTTGATGAATAGTGTGTTCTGTCCTTATTTGGACAAGTTTGTGATTGTATTCATTGATGATATATTGCTATATTCTAAGAATGATGAAGATAATGTCAAACACTTAGCATCAGTATTGATATTGCTAAGAGATCATCAGTTGTATGCCAAGCTTAGTAAATTCAGTTTCTTTCAGACATAGGTACATTACTTGGGACATGTTATTTCCAAGGAAGGCATAGTAGTGGATCTGGAAAAGATAAGAGCTATCATGGAATGGGAAGCTCCTAGGAATGTGGATGAGGTCATATCATTCATGGGTTTAGCAGCTTATCACAGGTTCATCGGGAACTTCTCATGGATTTCCTATCCTATCACTTCTTTACAGAGAAAGGGAAACAAATTTGGATGCATAGAGGAATGTGCAGCTAGTTTTGAGAAGTTGGAGCAATTCCTTACAAATGCTCCAGTTCTAAAGATTACATATCCAGATAAAGAGTTCGTGGTATGTACAGATTCTTCTAAGAGAGGGCTTGGTGGAGTACTAATGCAAGAGGGATAGGTGGTATGCTACGAGTCAAGGAAATTGAATGACCATGAGAAGAATTATCTGAAGTGTGATATTGAGTTGGTATTTATCATTCATGCATTAAATATGTGGAAGAATTATCTTCTTGGTAAAAGTTTTGTATTTATTAGTGATCACAACGAGTTGAGATAATTTTTTTGCCAACCCAATATGAATGTCAGACAAGCTAGGTGGTTGCCAGGCTCAGTGAGTTTGACTTCAAGATCAAGTACATTAAGGGTAAGGAGAACAGGGTTGCAGATTCTCTTAGCAGAAGAGTACAAGTAAATCATATCGCAGTTATGAGTTCATATGGGACACATCTACAAGAACAGACCTTACAGGTAGGACAATAAGATGACATGTATAGCGAGTTTAGGAACAGGTTACAATAGTAGGGTACATGCGAATAGGATGTGCATTATCATCTAGCTACATATGGTTTGGTAAAATTTAAGGAAAAAATCTATGTGCCAGAAAATAATGAGCTCAAGAATATTATCTTGAGGGAATTTTATGTGGAGTTGTATTGAGGTCATCCAAGATATAAAAAGATGCTAACATCAATTAAGAAGTCTACTATTGGCCGAATATGAAGAAAGAGGTAGTTGTGTTTGTTGTGAGATGCTTTGATTTTCAACATGTAAAAGTAGAGTGCAATCATCCAGGTGGTTATTGCAGCTAATTCTGATTTTGGAATGGAGATGGGAGGTTATTTCAATGGATTTAATTACAAGCTTTCCAAGAAGATCTAGACTACATGACTCCATCATGGTTGTGGTTGATAGGTTGACTAAGGTAGCTCATAATTCATAGTAGTTAAGTCTATTTATTCAGCCAGTGAGTAGCTCAAGTCTTCATCAGGGAGATAGTGAAATTGCATGGTATTCCTAAGAGTATTGTGATAGAAAGGGATGCCAAGTTCATTTCCAAGTTTTGGAAGGAGTTACTTGCAGGTTTGGGTACATATTTGGCCTTCTGTACAACTTATCATCCATAGAGAGAGATGGTCAGCAGGATTTTGGAGGACATGTGGAGGATGCATGTTATGATCGGAGGAGTATCTTCCACTAATGGAGTTTACTTATAATAATAAGCATTAGGAGACATTGATGATTAGTTAATTTGAGGCACTTTATGGGTGAAGTTGTAATACTCCCATCAACTGGAGTGATCTATTGAACAGGGTATTGATTGGACCATACATGTTGGCAGAGATGGAACACGAAATGTCTGTTATAAAGAATAATCTGAAGGAAACATAGGATAGAAAAAAGAGTTATGCAAATTAGAACAAGGTGTTCAAGGAGTTTTAGGTTCAGGAGCATGTGTACTTGTTCATCAAGCGCAAAAAGAGATCCTTGATTATTGGATCATGTGCAAATTTGGCACCTTCGTATTGTAGGCCTTTTGAGATCCTTGAGAGGATTAGACCAGTGGCATAAAAACTTGCACTTCCTCTGACAATGAAAGTCCATGATGTTTTCCATGTTTCTTTGCTTAAGAAATATGTGAAATATGTTGATCATGTGATTGACTGGTTTTTGGTAGGTGAAGCCAAAAGGAGAATTCCAGTCAAAACCTCAATGCATTTTATAGTAAAAATAGATCATGCTCCAGAATTGAGCAATCGAGCAAGTTAAAGTGTAGTGGAAGAACTTTGGGCCCAATGAAGATACATGGGAGATGGTTGACCAAATGTGGGATTTGTATCCTTCATTGTTTTCCAATTTAGGCAACGGTGTTTTTGTATATGTACATATTTATGTATGGTTGTTGTTGTAAATAGCACAACGAGTTATGCTATAAAGATCCAATAAGCAATATGGTTTTCATGTTGTTATGTTTGTCATGTTGGTTTTGCTTTCAGCAGGATGCCACTATAAATACTATGTTGAGCTAAGTTATAAAGCTCCAAGGGAAGTATGTTTTGGTTTCATTAGTATTTTCTAGTTGTAGGTGTCATAGAACACCCAAGATAGTTTTCCGCTAAGGGGTGGGGTTTGTAACGGCCCCAGGTAAAAATTTCATGTAATAAAGTTAATAAAGGAAAAAATAAGACCAAGGATGTAGGACATGTATTCCAAGATGAATATTGGGCAAAACATCCTAATGAGTGTTCATTTGGTTTATTATGGATAAGGAAATTGACAAAAGAATTTGAAAGGCGAAGAGGCATTAATTGGCATTTTATTTATGAAAATAAAGGAAACAATGAGAAAACAAAGGTGAAAGGTCATAAAATTGCATGAGAGTAAAATTAAAGGAAAATTAGAGAAAATTGAAGAAAATATATGCCTCAATAATAAAAAGGCTTATGAGGATCAGTTCACAACCTTTTTTCAGTTTTAACCTAGATCTATCTCTTTATTTTGTCTCTCATACTCTTGCACACTTAGAGCATTCTTGGATCACTCTAGCAATGGAGAAATAAAGGAAAAGGAAGGAAAATAAAGCAAAGGAAAGCAAGGATCAAGCAAGGAAGAGTTGGATCAAGTAGCTATAGCAGGATTACCTTGCAAGTATCGAGTTGCATGTATGGTTTCCTTGCTAGATTTGGCATGCATGGTACATGCATGTGTGTATTTGGTTCTCTTGTTATCGTTGGCATGGGTTTTGTCAAGTGTAATATATATATATATATATATATATATATATATATATATATATAATATGATATTTAACTATATCAAAATTATTAATTAATCTTAAACATATTGAGTGGAAAAAATCACATATAACCCTTTAATTAATTATTAAAAAAAAATACATTAGCCTTAACCAAATTTTACATTTTTATTTTAATCATATTAATAAATTAGTTAAGGCAATAATTTGATTATATATCAAATCATTAATTAATTATTTAAAAATACTTGTATATTCAATTAAATTTAATCAAAAATCATATATACCTCTTAATTAATTATTAAAAACTATTTTATATTTAATTAGATATAACCAAATTTTACATTTTATTTTAATCATATTGATAAATTAGTTAAGAGAATATTTTAATTATATATCCAAAACATTAATTAATGATAAATTAGTTAAGAGAATATTTAATTATATATCAAATTATTAATTAATTATTTAAAAATACTTGTATATTCAATTAAATTTAATAACATAATACAAACAAGATAGTTTAGTCCATTAAAAATTATGGATTTAAAAAATTTGCATAAAATATTATTTTGTTCAAACTAACTTAGAATCCATGGGTGGATTCATCGAATTTGACTGAAAGTTGTAATTGATGTAATTTTGGTAGAATTAGGCAAAGTGGATATTTCAGAAAAAATTAAATTATCAAAGTATGAAATCGGTGTGTATTAATTATTACATCTATGAAGAGGCACAACAAAGTGTGGGGAGTTAGTAATGTTAGTTTTTATTGTGGTATTACTTACTAATTAGATGGATTGATATGCACAAGTTTACTTTAAAAAAAAAATTGTTAGATAAACTTGTAATATGCATGAATAGATCACATGCGTAAAGCAAAACCACTATCAGATATTGAAATTCAAATTGGAACTATATCCCTTTACTATAAACTTTGTTTACATATTTAAACACTTAAATGTTTGTATACATGACTAGAAAGGAATGAGATATTATTGAATTGCATTTTCTATTCAAATTTATGTTCAAATTGGAACTACATCCCTTTACTACAAACTTTGTTTACATATTTAAACACTTTTTACATATTTAAACACTTAAATGTTTGTAGACATGACTAGAAAGGAATGGGATATTATTAAATTGCATTTTATATTCAAATTTATTACATAAATTTGAAAACTAAAAGTGTAAAAATATTTAGAGACATGATTACACAACGAACAGAGATTATTAATTTGTGCATAAAGTTTAAGAGTTTTAATAATGATGGTAGAAAGCACTTCTTAAAATAAAATAAGAGTAACCTGTAAAGGTTAAAAATAAAAAATAGCTATATAAATATTTAAAATATAGGTATGAATATTACAATTGTATTAAAAATTATTAGAAAATATGTAATATAGTTATTTATGTGATGTTATATTGTGTAATTGTTTTAATAAGATTTTCAAAGTTAGGGTGAATCAAATTTTTGACAGATAATTTTTTTAATAATATTTAAAAAAATATTTATTTTTCCAAGTTAAACATTACAATTTTGGTTGGTCAATATTAAACTAGTAGCAATGAACAAACAAATTAATTGTCATACTTTTTTTAATAATAGTGAAAAATAAATAAATATCTATTTTTCCAAGCTAAACATTACAATTTGGGTTGGTCGATAGTAAATTATTAAATTAATAGTGATGAACAAACAAATTAATGTCTAAATTGGAGAAATTAATTCTCTACTTATGTACAAGTACTTCAAAAAATTTGGTGGGTAGGAACCACTTGTAAGTATGCACATCTACATTTTTACTCCTCCCTATTGAAGTGCATAAAAGGTGTAAATAATGGTGGGCACTAACTTCTAGTATTTGTATGGCATGAATATAGAAATTGTATCTAGAAATCATAGAAAAATAAAATATGTGGTACAACTATCCACATGGTATTGTATTGTGGAATGGTTGCAACAATATCTTCAAGTTATGGTCCAATTAAATATTTGAAAAATACATTTTATAATAATATTGAAAATTAAATATTGACTTTGTGTTTATTTTGGAATATGGCTTTAAGAATTTTAATTTAGTTGACAAAAATTATTAAATAGATGGAAGGGATTTAACCGTCAAGGAATATTTTAGATAATGATTGTGGGAAACATCCCATAAAATAAGAGCAATATGCAAAGTTTAAGAATAAAACATGACTATGTAAATATTCAAAAATATTGGCATGAATATTGCAAATGTATTCAAAAAAATATTATATAAAATATGTGATATAGTTATCCATGTGATGTTATATTGTGTAAATGTTGCAATAAGACTTTCACAGTTAAGGGTGGAATCATATCTTTGACAAATATTTTTTAATAATATTTAAAAATAAATATCTATTTTTCAAACTTAAACATTACAATGTGCATTGGTCGATATTAAACTAATAGTGATGAACAAACAAATTAATTGTTATACTTATTTTTTGGCAAGGGACTAATAAATTGATGGCTAAAGTGGAGAAATTAAATCTCTACTTATGTACAAGTACTTCATAAATTTTGGTGTGTAGGAACCATTTGTAAGTATGCACATTTACATTTTTACTTCCTGCTTTTTATTGAAGTAATTAAAACAAATAAACAATGGTGGGCGCTAACTTCTACTAAATGTATGGCATAAATATTGTCATTGAATCGAGAAATCATAGAAAACCAAAATATGTGGTACAATTATCCAGATGGCATTGTATTGTTGAAGTACAACGACAAGATCTTCAAGTTGTGGTCCAATTAAATGTTAGAAAATAGTTTTTTTAATAGTATTGAAAATTAAATATTGACTTTGTGTGGAATATGGATTTTAAGAATTTTAATTTAGTTATCAATAATTATGAGATAGATGGTAGGGATTTAACCCTTATGGAATATTTTAGAATATCCATAATACTATACACAAACCAAATGTTGAGATTTATCTTCAAAGCAACTATGTCATTTTATCCTTTTAATGGATTTGATTAATTAAAAAAAGTGTCATGGTTTTTTGGGCATGTGATATTGATAAGTTCTTGTATTGGCTTGTAGTAGCATTGTAACAAAGTATATTTGCATATTAAGAATCCCCATAGTAAAGTGGGAGGGAATCTTTATTAATAGTTAAAGATCTCGTTTGATGTTTTTTTAAATGTATATATGTTTAACTTATTTATTGATTCATTTGTATGATTAAGAATAATAAAAATTTAAGATAAAGTTATAATTTAATTAGTTTTCATGACTTTTTAAATTTTAGCAACTTTGTATATATTATAAAATAAGTGTTTTGATGCTTGTTATGGATTGATGTCTATGAACATTTACGAGTCATCTAATTTATATGGATTTGCTAACTATTTTTTAAAAATAAACATTATTAATAATAATGATTAATAATTCAATTCTATTATTAATATCTTGCTTGATACTAATTAAGCCTATAGACTTGTCTATTTGAGAATAGGTCTTCTAGAATTTTAATTTAATTATTAGTAATTATTGGGTGGGTGGTAGAGATTTGACCTCTATGGAAAATGTTGTAATATTTATAGTAGTATTCATAGATCAAGGGTTAAAATTTATCTTGGAAATAATTATGTTTTTTATTTAATATATCTCAAATTAATTAATCAAAAAAAATGTTATATCCAAGCTTGTCATGTTGGGCATGTGGTATTGATAAGTTGTAGTATTCAAGGATGATATTATAGCAAAATCTACTTATATGTTAAGAAAATCCATTGTAAAATTGGAATGAATCTCCATGGTTAATAATATTGTTGAATATTAATTCTTTTTATAGTTAATAATAACAATTTAATTTAAAATAAAATTTTATGATTTATTTTTTAATAATAGTGAAAAATAAATAAATATTTATTTTTCCAAGCTAAACATTACAATTTGGGTTGGTCCGATAGTAAATTATTAAATTAATAGTGATGAACAAACAAATTAATGTCTAAATTGGAGAAATTAATTCTCTACTTATGTAAAATTACTTCAAAAATTTTGGTGGGTAGGAACCACTTGTAAGTATGCACATATACATTTTTACTCCTCCTTATTGAAGTGCATAAAAGGTGTAAATAATGGTGGGCACTAACTTCTAGTATTTGTATGGCATGAATATAGAAATTGTATCTAGAAATAATAGAAAAATAAAATATGTGGTACAACTATCCACATGGTATTGTATTGTGGAATGGTTGCAACAATATCTTCAAGTTATGGTCCAATTAAATATTTGAAAAATACATTTTATAATAATATTGAAAATTAAATATTGACTTTGTGTCTATTTTGGAATATGGTTTTAAGAATTTTAATTTAGTTAACAGAAATTATTAAATAGATGGAAGGGATTTAACCTTCAAGGAATATTTTAGATAATGATTGTGGGAAACATCCCATAAAATAAGAGCAATATGCAAAGTTTAAGAATAAAACATGACTATGTAAATATTCAAAAATATTGGCATGAATATTGCAAATGTATTCAAAAAAATATTATATAAAATATGTGATATAGTTATCCATGTGATGTTATATTGTGTAAATGTTGCAATAAGACTTTCACAGTTAATGGTGGAATCATATCTTTGACAAATATTTTTTAATAATATTTAAAAATAAATATTTATTTTTCAAACTTAAACATTACAATGTGCATTGGTCGATATTAAACTAATAGTGATGAACAAACAAATTAATTGTTATACTTATTTTTTGGCAAGGGACTAATAAATTGATGGCTAAAGTGGAGAAATTAATTCTCTACTTATGTACAAGTACTTCATAAATTTTGATGGAGCGACTGAAAAAAACGATGGAGCCGACGAAGAATCCATGGCGGAGGGGTCGCAGCTGACTGTTTTTAGACTGGTTGCGCAGAGAAGTCAGCGGTCTTCTGGTGCAGGGTTAGCGGGCAGCACCAACCGCGGACGGCCAAGTCAGGCAAAGGTTGCCAGAGTTTTGTTGGGACCGGGTATGGAACCGGTTTTTCGAATGCGACAAACGGGTTTTCTCGGCGTTCTACGTTTTGTTTGTTTCTAGTTTTACTACGGGGCTCTTTTAACCATGATAACCCCAACAGACTCGGTTGACTTAGACCCGGCCCCCGAAGATATCCTCACTGTCTGGGGTAAGGAAATCACGGAGCAGAATATTAGTGAAATCATCGGGTTGTCAAACAGTTTCTCTGGTGCGATTTTCCCAGGAGGCGTTCAGTGGCGTCAGGAACCGTTCAAGGGGTCTTTGGCAGAGAGTCAGAAGCATGCAAGAACTCCTTTGCGGGGCGAGAATCCAGCGAATGAAGGCCTTTCAGTCTTAGGAGAGGCGGGAAGTCCTATGGAGGTTTCGGTTGAAATCTCTCCGGACATTGAAACTCAACCCACTAAAAATGATGGGAAGTCTCAACTGCAGGAGGATGAAGGAATAACACCTTCCCCAGCGGGAACGATTCCGGAGCCGGCTACTGAGAAAGCAGTGGATAACAGAAAAAAGGCGAAGGTGTGGAAAAGGAAGCAGGTCAAAAAACTGGTTCTTGGCATGGATGTTCAGGTTGAAGACGCATTGGAGTTAGCAGAATGCTCTCTCGTGGGCAGAGCAAGAGGGCGATACGTTTCTGGGAAATTTTTAAGGCAGTGGGCTGAGAGTCAGTGGATGGAGACCCCAGCTAACTCTTTCAGAACTGACACATTGGCAAAAGGATGGTTTTTAGTGAAGTTCGATTCTAAGGAAGCAATGGAATGGGTGGAAGAGAGGAACTGGGCATTCGGAAACAGGCCTGTTTTTTTCAAACGGTGGACTCCCCTTTTCGATGCTGGGAAAGAGAAAGTCGCAGAAACTCCTGTGTGGGTTAGGGTACCAAACCTCCCGCCATATCTCTGGGTGGATTCAGTTTTCAAAGCAATAGGAAACCACTTGGGCACTTACCTGGATATGGATAGATCTTATCTGCATACCTATGAAAAAGTGGTTGCAAGGATCCTTGTAAGGCTTAATCCGTCTGATGGGCTCGCGGAATCATTCCCATTGCAATACAAGGAATATGATTATGAGCAGCTGTTAGACTATGAACTATTTCCCTTTAGATGTCACTGTTGCCACGAATACGGGCATTTAGCGAGGGACTGCCCTTTGGGCAAAAGAAGAAGGGGGGCTCAGCTGAAGGTGGAGGAGTGGGAGGTCTTGACGGATCTCTCCAAATCTCAGAAGAAGGAAGAAGGCACAAAGAAGGATCAGAGGAATGAAGTTCCCAGTCCCCGATCGGCCGAAGGAACACAGCGGAGAGTGGGGATCACTGATCATCGAACAGACGCCCAGCCAAGTCGGGCTCCCTCAGAGGTAGAATCGGCTGGCGTTTTGGAGAAGCACGGCCTCGGAATGCAGTCCCTTTTTGGTATGTTCAATAAAATTACTGTTTCGAGCAATGAAGAAACTAAGGGAAATACTATTATGGCGCCGATTTTAGAGGACCATCCATTAGAGTCGGTTCCGGAGGTCTTCCCGTCCCCAAATCTGATCAGTGAGGTGCCCTCCAAATATGATCTAGGAACGGGCGTATCTGTTGTCACTCGTCAATACAATTTAAGGTCCCTCCATAAGACTCCCGCACAGAAAATCGATATGCAAGAATCAGTGGGTGGACTTAGTTCTGAACCTTCTAGGGGCACCTTTAAGAAAGGCAGAGGAAGGAAATCTTTTTTATCAAAGGCACAAGTTAAAGCGAAGTATGATGTGGCTGACGGGAAACAAATGTCGATCACCGGGGCGCTTAGAGCAGCGAAAGACCCTGAGAGGGTTAACAAATGATCTGTATCTCCTGGAATTGTAGGGGTTTAGCTAGTAAACCCAAAAAACTAGCTCTAAAGGATCTCATTACTCGCCATCACCCGGATGTTGTCTTTCTACAGGAAACCTTGGGTAAGGGATCCGAAATCGAAATTTCGTTGAGATCTTTTCTGCCGGGTTGGTCTTTTTCTGCTTTAGACGCCACTGGACACTCTGGAGGCATCGCCATAGGGTTTAAGGATGGAAGTTTCAAGATTCAAAACAGTTGGGGTTTATCTCATGTTTTGGGTATGGAGGTTCTTTCGGCGAAATTTGACCAGCCTCTGTTATTCGTTAATGTATACGGTCCTTGCCAAGGCAGAGTCCCGTTTTGGAACAATTTCCTGTCTAAAAATTTTTTGCTGAATAAGAACCTGATTGTTGGGGGTGATTTAAATTTCTCACTGGGGTTAGCGGAAGCTTGGGGACCTTCAGCGAAGGAAGATTCTTTAACTGATTTCTTTTCAAAGGCTCTTCAGAATGCAAAGCTGATTGATGTCAACTTTATTAAGGCAAAGCCGACCTGGCGGAACAGAAGAACGGGAGAAGGTAGAGTTGCAAAGAGGCTGGATCGATACCTCATAAATGAAAAAATGGCGGCCTATATCCCCTTGCTCAGACAATGGGTGGGGGATGGGGGAAACTCGGATCATTTCCCAATTTTTCTTGAATTATCAAAGCCTCCCGCAAAGCCGGCCTCGCCTTTCAAATTTAACGCATCTTGGCTTCAGGAGGAGTCTTTCCAACAGCTTTTCAAAAACACCTGGAGTCACTTGGCTTCAAACTCTCAGGTCAGCAAAGGAGGTCACTTTATGGAGAACCTGAAAAGGCTTAAGAGAGCAACCATTGCTTGGGCTGCTGAGAGAAGAAGAAAACAATATGAGGATTTGGTGAAAATCGAGGAGGCTCTCGGCATTCTTGAAGATCCTAATTCGGACGCCTATGTATCTCAGGAATCGAAAGAGAAAGTTCTGTCGTTAGAGAGGAGCAAAGCAAAGATCCTGTTGGATAAAGAAGAGGAGTGGAGATTGAAGAGTAGGGCCATCTGGCTGAAAGCTGGGGACGAAAACACAAAATTTTTTCACAACTACGCTAAAGGCCGGAAAAGTGCAAACACCATCGGGAAGATGAGAGACCCCGAAGGGAGGGAAGTGTCCTCTTTTGAAGCGATCTCCTCATTGGGGAAGAATCATTTTCAAGCCCTCTTTACGGCTCCAGGGGGGATCTCATTGACCGAAATTATCAGAACGGCACAAGCGTTTCCTAGATTTGTGGAAGAAGAGGATGCTGATTTACTCTTCAGGGCAGTGGAAAAGGAGGAAGTGGAGCACATTATTAAGGCAATTCCAAGAGATAAAAGTCCGGGCCCGGATGGATGGACTATAGAACTCTTCTCCCATTTCTTTGATCTTATCGGTGATGAGCTCACTGAAGTAGTGGAGGAGTCTAGAAAGAAAGGTGAAGTATATAGTCCTTTCAACACTACTTTCATAGCTCTTATCCCAAAAACTGAGAATCTGGCTTCCTTTGATGATTTCAGGCCCATCTCATTATGTAATACAATCTATAAGATAATTACGAAGGTTATTGCAGTGCGCCTGAAACCCATTCTATCTGAGTGTATTTCAAATGAGCAGTTTGGGTTCCTGGACGGTCGACAAATCCACGAAGCAATTGGAGTAGCACAGGAAACCATCCACAGCATCAGGCAAGCAAAGAAGAAAGGGGCTGTCTTAAAGATCGATCTTTCCAAGGCTTACGATAGGCTCGACTGGTCTTATCTAAGATTATTGCTGACTCATCTGGGCTTTAAAGTGGAGTTTATAAACTGGATTATGGGGTGCATTTCAAATATAAATTTTGCTGTGCTGATTAATGGGGCGGCCTCTCAATTTTTCAAAAGCCAGCGAGGTTTGAGACAGGGCTGTCCACTTTCTCCCCTTCTCTTCCTCTTGGCAGCGGAGGGTCTTAGCAGATTGATTTTAAAAGCAAAACAGTCAGGCATGCTCACAGGCTTGGAGGTTGCGGTAAACTTGTTCATATCACACCTTCTTTTTGTTGACGATATTTTGTTATTTTTAAATGGAAATTTACCTGAAGTCAAAGTTCTTAAAGATATCATCGACCTGTTTCTGAAAGCTACAGGTCTTCAAATAAACCCCAGGAAATCTCACTTCATTTTGGAGGGCTTCGCCAGGCATGAGGCTATGGCAATCACATCCATATTGCCCTTTGAAACCACTCAGATGGATATGCCTTTTAAATACCTGGGGTTTTGGTTAAAGCCGTCATCTTACCGTAATCAAGATTGGCACTAGCTTGTGGCAAAAATTGAACAGAGGATATCGCATTGGAGTTTCAAGTGGCTCTCTAGAGCTGGCAGACTGACTTTGGTCAATTCAGTGCTTCAAGCCATTCCTGTTTTTTGGGCAGCATTGACTTGGATTCCCAGAGGGATTATTCATAAAATTAAGCAGATCTGTAGCAGATTTTTGTGGTCAGGTTCAAAGGAAAGTTCAGTGCTTCCATGGGTAGCTTGGGATAAAATTGCCAGACCGAAGGAGTGGGGAGGCTGGGGTGTAAAACAGTTGGCGGATTTCTGCCAATCCTTGGCGGCAAAGTCTGGCTGGCGAATTGTAGAGGCAGAAATCTCTGGACCAGGGTAGTCAAAAGGAAATATATTGATCCAACTCCCATCGAAGATTGGATCAGAAGCCCAAACAAAACAGGGAGGAACTGCTCGGTCATATGGAAGGCAACTTTGGATGCCTTTAAAATCATTGAACGAGGACTAGCATGGAAAGTGGGTAATGGTGAATGCGTGTGGATTGGAAAAGACCCTTGGGTAGGATGCAATGAGCATTTTGCTCTATCTCCTGAGCTGCTTGAACAACTTGACTCAAAAGGAATTAAGATGCTCCATCAGATTGAAAATCCGGGCTTGTCTTCCATCTGGGCGTAGGGCTGGAAGTCAGCTGAACATTTGGATTTGGATGCCCTTTGGCGAGATGAATGGAACGTCTTCATTCAAGAACTAAATCGATCAAACGTCAGAATAAAGGACGCCCCAGACTCTCTCGTTTGGGCTCATGCAGAAACAGGTCGATACTCCCCAAAGGCTGGCTATGACTTCTTGATGAGCAGAAAGGGTTGGGAGGCTCTGGTCTGGTGGGCAAAGCCACTGTTCAAACTAAAATGCCCCAAAAAAGCCAGAATATTTTTCTGGTGCGCTCTAAAAAACAAAATCCCCACCTGGGATATCCTTCAAGCGCGTTTTCAACTGGAGCCGAGTAGATGTCCGCTGTGCAATGATGCCTCCGAAACGATATCACACCTCTTCGTGAGTTGTCATTTCACCAAGTCAGTTTGGGAGGAAAGTTTCAAGCTGTTGAAATGTACAGGGAAATGGGAAGGGGAAAATTTATCGAATGCATGGGAATACTGGTGGGCTCACTATCCTGAGAAAAATATGCGAAATCTCCCGCTGATTATTAGCTGGGGTATTTGGATATCCCGAAATGGCTGCATTTTTAAAGGGAAGACCACCCCTGTAAATGTCACTGCTGCTCAAGCTTCTGCCATCTTCTCTTGTCTTCCCGAACCAGAGAGCTCTTCCTCTTCAACTCAGCGGGCGGATCCCGTTATCAGAGAGGGCATCCCCTATGCCTTCTTTGACGGAGCAGCGCAAATCAATGTCACTGGAGCTGGAATTATTATCCACCTAAATCCCCTGCATTTCTTAAAAGCATCTGTAGGCCTTGGATCGGGTTCAAACAATTTTGTTGAATTATCAGCTTTAAAATTGCTCCTCTGCTGGCTCATACATAGAAACACTCTCAATGTATAGGTTTTTGGAGATTCGGCAAATGTGGTCAATTGGGTAAATGGAAAATTTATATGCAGAAACTATATGCTGTTGCCTCTGCTGGAAGAAGTCCAGAGTTTAAAGGCCCATTTTAATATTTTCTCCATTGCACATATCTACCGAGATAAAAATGAAGAAGCCGATCGCCTTTCGAAAGAAGGATTACAGCAGGTTTTGGGATCGTGGCAGATTACGGAACAAGCTCAGGATCTGATCCATGAGTCAGATGTTCCTCCTTTTGTTTAGTTTCCGTTTATTTTCTTCTCCTTTCCACCGTTCTGAAATGATCTGCTATGCTCCTGAGGCAGGAGCGTTTGTTTTTTCCTTTTCCTGTTAACGCTGATCTATATCGTTTTGGCGGTGGGCTGATTTCCCTGTAATAGTGGAGCCCCTGGTGTTTTCAAACAACACATGTGCGATCGTTTTTTTTATGCTGGCCGGTGTCCTGAAGAAACCAATCTGTTTTTAGTCAAATGACTTGGCAAATGGGATGCTTTTGAAGCGGTTATCCTTTTTGGGTTTTTGTGAACTCAGTGAAATGTTATAACACATTCCTTCTTTGTAGCTTTTTTATTCAATTAATAAAGCGTGGTAATTTTTCCTTGGAAAAAGTACTTCATAAATTTTGGTGTGTAGGAACCATTTGTAAGTATGCACATTTACATTTTTACTTCCTGCTTTTTATTGAAGTAATTAAAACAAATAAACAATGGTGGGCGCTAACTTCTACTAAATGTATGGCATAAATATTGCAATTGAATCGAGAAATCATAGAAAAACAAAATATGTGGTACAATTATCCAGATGGCATTGTATTGTTGAAGTACAACGACAAGATCTTCAAGTTGTGGTCCAATTAAATGTTAGAAAATAGTTTTTTTAATAGTATTGAAAATTAAATATTGACTTTGTGTGGAATATGGATTTTAAGAATTTTAATTTAGTTATCAATAATTATGAGATAGATGGTAGGGATTTAACCCTTATGGAATATTTTAGAATATCCATAATACTATACACAAACCAAATGTTGAGATTTATCTTCAAAGCAACTATGTCATTTTATCCTTTTAATGGATTTGATTAATTAAAAAAAGTGTCATGGTTTTTTGGGCATGTGATATTGATAAGTTCTTGTATTGGCTTGTAGTAGCATTGTAACAAAGTATATTTGCATATTAAGAATCCCCATAGTAAAGTGGGAGGGAATCTTTATTAATAGTTAAAGATCTCGTTTGATGTTTTTTTAAATGTATATATGTTTAACTTATTTATTGATTCATTTGTATGATTAAGAATAATAAAAATTTAAGATAAAGTTATAATTTAATTAGTTTTCATGACTTTTTAAATTTTAGCAACTTTGTATATATTATAAAATAAGTGTTTTGATGCTTGTTATGGATTGATGTCTATGAACATTTACGAGTCATCTAATTTATATGGATTTGCTAACTATTTTTTAAAAATAAACATTATTAATAATAATGATTAATAATTCAATTCTATTATTAATATCTTGCTTGATACTAATTAAGCCTATAGACTTGTCTATTTGAGAATAGGTCTTCTAGAATTTTAATTTAATTATTAGTAATTATTGGGTGGGTGGTAGAGATTTGACCTCTATGGAAAATGTTGTAATATTTATAGTAGTATTCATAGATCAAGGGTTAAAATTTATCTTGGAAATAATTATGTTTTTTATTTAATATATCTCAAATTAATTAATCAAAAAAAATGTTATATCCAAGCTTGTCATGTTGGGCATGTGGTATTGATAAGTTGTAGTATTCAAGGATGATATTATAGCAAAATCTACTTATATGTTAAGAAAATCCATTGTAAAATTGGAATGAATCTCCATGGTTAATAATATTGTTGAATATTAATTCTTTTTATAGTTAATAATAACAATTTAATTTAAAATAAAATTTTATGATTTATTTTTTAATAATAGTGAAAAATAAATAAATATTTATTTTTCCAAGCTAAACATTACAATTTGGGTTGGTCCGATAGTAAATTATTAAATTAATAGTGATGAACAAACAAATTAATGTCTAAATTGGAGAAATTAATTCTCTACTTATGTAAAATTACTTCAAAAATTTTGGTGGGTAGGAACCACTTGTAAGTATGCACATATACATTTTTACTCCTCCTTATTGAAGTGCATAAAAGGTGTAAATAATGGTGGGCACTAACTTCTAGTATTTGTATGGCATGAATATAGAAATTGTATCTAGAAATAATAGAAAAATAAAATATGTGGTACAACTATCCACATGGTATTGTATTGTGGAATGGTTGCAACAATATCTTCAAGTTATGGTCCAATTAAATATTTGAAAAATACATTTTATAATAATATTGAAAATTAAATATTGACTTTGTGTCTATTTTGGAATATGGTTTTAAGAATTTTAATTTAGTTAACAGAAATTATTAAATAGATGGAAGGGATTTAACCTTCAATGAATATTTTAGATAATGATTGTGGGAAACATCCCATAAAATAAGAGCAATATGCAAAGTTTAAGAATAAAACATGACTATGTAAATATTCAAAAATATTGGCATGAATATTGCAAATGTATTCAAAAAAATATTATATAAAATATGTGATATAGTTATCCATGTGATGTTATATTGTGTAAATGTTGCAATAAGACTTTCACAGTTAATGGTGGAATCATATCTTTGACAAATATTTTTTAATAATATTTAAAAATAAATATTTATTTTTCAAACTTAAACATTACAATGTGCATTGGTCGATATTAAACTAATAGTGATGAACAAACAAATTAATTGTTATACTTATTTTTTGGCAAGGGACTAATAAATTGATGGCTAAAGTGGAGAAATTAATTCTCTACTTATGTACAAGTACTTCATAAATTTTGATGGAGCGACTGAAAAAAACGATGGAGCCGACGAAGAATCCATGGCGGAGGGGTCGCAGCTGACTGTTTTTAGACTGGTTGCGCAGAGAAGTCAGCGGTCTTCTGGTGCAGGGTTAGCGGGCAGCACCAACCGCGGACGGCCAAGTCAGGCAAAGGTTGCCAGAGTTTTGTTGGGACCGGGTATGGAACCGGTTTTTCGAATGCGACAAACGGGTTTTCTCGGCGTTCTACGTTTTGTTTGTTTCTAGTTTTACTACGGGGCTCTTTTAACCATGATAACCCCAACAGACTCGGTTGACTTAGACCCGGCCCCCGAAGATATCCTCACTGTCTGGGGTAAGGAAATCACGGAGCAGAATATTAGTGAAATCATCGGGTTGTCAAACAGTTTCTCTGGTGCGATTTTCCCAGGAGGCGTTCAGTGGCGTCAGGAACCGTTCAAGGGGTCTTTGGCAGAGAGTCAGAAGCATGCAAGAACTCCTTTGCGGGGCGAGAATCCAGCGAATGAAGGCCTTTCAGTCTTAGGAGAGGCGGGAAGTCCTATGGAGGTTTCGGTTGAAATCTCTCCGGACATTGAAACTCAACCCACTAAAAATGATGGGAAGTCTCAACTGCAGGAGGATGAAGGAATAACACCTTCCCCAGCGGGAACGATTCCGGAGCCGGCTACTGAGAAAGCAGTGGATAACAGAAAAAAGGCGAAGGTGTGGAAAAGGAAGCAGGTCAAAAAACTGGTTCTTGGCATGGATGTTCAGGTTGAAGACGCATTGGAGTTAGCAGAATGCTCTCTCGTGGGCAGAGCAAGAGGGCGATACGTTTCTGGGAAATTTTTAAGGCAGTGGGCTGAGAGTCAGTGGATGGAGACCCCAGCTAACTCTTTCAGAACTGACACATTGGCAAAAGGATGGTTTTTAGTGAAGTTCGATTCTAAGGAAGCAATGGAATGGGTGGAAGAGAGGAACTGGGCATTCGGAAACAGGCCTGTTTTTTTCAAACGGTGGACTCCCCTTTTCGATGCTGGGAAGGAGAAAGTCGCAGAAACTCCTGTGTGGGTTAGGGTACCAAACCTCCCGCCATATCTCTGGGTGGATTCAGTTTTCAAAGCAATAGGAAACCACTTGGGCACTTACCTGGATATGGATAGATCTTATCTGCATACCTATGAAAAAGTGGTTGCAAGGATCCTTGTAAGGCTTAATCCGTCTGATGGGCTCGCGGAATCATTCCCATTGCAATACAAGGAATATGATTATGAGCAGCTGTTAGACTATGAACTATTTCCCTTTAGATGTCACTGTTGCCACGAATACGGGCATTTAGCGAGGGACTGCCCTTTGGGGAAAAGAAGAAGGGGGGCTCAGCTGAAGGTGGAGGAGTGGGAGGTCTTGACGGATCTCTCCAAATCTCAGAAGAAGGAAGAAGGCACAAAGAAGGATCAGAGGAATGAAGTTCCCAGTCCCCGATCGGCCGAAGGAACACAGCGGAGAGTGGGGATCACTGATCATCGAACAGACGCCCAGCCAAGTCGGGCTCCCTCAGAGGTAGAATCGGCTGGCGTTTTGGAGAAGCACGGCCTCGGAATGCAGTCCCTTTTTGGTATGTTCAATAAAATTACTGTTTCGAGCAATGAAGAAACTAAGGGAAATACTATTATGGCGCCGATTTTAGAGGACCATCCATTAGAGTCGGTTCCGGAGGTCTTCCCGTCCCCAAATCTGATCAGTGAGGTGCCCTCCAAATATGATCTAGGAACGGGCGTATCTGTTGTCACTCGTCAATACAATTTAAGGTCCCTCCATAAGACTCCCGCACAGAAAATCGATATGCAAGAATCAGTGGGTGGACTTAGTTCTGAACCTTCTAGGGGCACCTTTAAGAAAGGCAGAGGAAGGAAATCTTTTTTATCAAAGGCACAAGTTAAAGCGAAGTATGATGTGGCTGACGGGAAACAAATGTCGATCACCGGGGCGCTTAGAGCAGCGAAAGACCCTGAGAGGGTTAACAAATGATCTGTATCTCCTGGAATTGTAGGGGTTTAGCTAGTAAACCCAAAAAACTAGCTCTAAAGGATCTCATTACTCGCCATCACCCGGATGTTGTCTTTCTACAGGAAACCTTGGGTAAGGGATCCGAAATCGAAATTTCGTTGAGATCTTTTCTGCCGGGTTGGTCTTTTTCTGCTTTAGACGCCACTGGACACTCTGGAGGCATCGCCATAGGGTTTAAGGATGGAAGATTCAAGATTCAAAACAGCTGGGGTTTATCTCATGTTTTGGGTATGGAGGTTCTTTCGGCGAAATTTGACCAGCCTCTGTTATTCGTTAATGTATACGGTCCTTGCCAAGGCAGAGTCCCGTTTTGGAACAATTTCCTGTCTAAAAATTTTTTGCTGAATAAGAACCTGATTGTTGGGGGTGATTTAAATTTCTCACTGGGGTTAGCGGAAGCTTGGGGACCTTCAGCGAGGGAAGATTCTTTAACTGATTTCTTTTCAAAGGCTCTTCAGAATGCAAAGCTGATTGATGTCAACTTTATTAAGGCAAAGCCGACCTGGCGGAACAGAAGAACGGGAGAAGGTAGAGTTGCAAAGAGGCTGGATCGATACCTCATAAATGAAAAAATGGCGGCCTATATCCCCTTGCTCAGACAATGGGTGGGGGATGGGGGAAACTCGGATCATTTCCCAATTTTTCTTGAATTATCAAAGCCTCCCGCAAAGCCGGCCTCGCCTTTCAAATTTAACGCATCTTGGCTTCAAGAGGAGTCTTTCCAACAGCTTTTCAAAAACACCTGGAGTCACTTGGCTTCAAACTCTCAGGTCAGCAAAGGAGGTCATTTTATGGAGAACCTGAAAAGGCTTAAGAGAGCAACCATTGCTTGGGCTGCTGAGAGAAGAAGAAAACAATCTGAGGATTTGGTGAAAATCGAGGAGGCTCTCGGCATTCTTGAAGATCCTGATTCGGACGCCTATGTATCTCAGGAATCGAAAGAGAAAGTTCTGTCGTTAGAGAGGAGCAAAGCAAAGATCCTGTTGGATAAAGAAGAGGAGTGGAGATTGAAGAGTAGGGCCATCTGGCTGAAAGCTGGGGACGAAAACACAAAATTTTTTCACAACTACGCTAAAGGCCGGAAAAGTGCAAACACCATCTGGAAGATGAGAGACCCCGAAGGGAGGGAAGTGTCCTCTTTTGAAGCGATCTCCTCATTGGGGAAGAATCATTTTCAAGCCCTCTTTACGGCTCCAGGGGGGATCTCATTGACCGAAATTATCAGAACGGCACAAGCGTTTCCTAGATTTGTGGAAGAAGAGGATGCTGATTTACTCTTCAGGGCAGTGGAAAAGGAGGAAGTGGAGCGCATTATTAAGGCAATGCCAAGAGATAAAAGTCCGGGCCCGGATGGCTGGACTATAGAACTCTTCTCCCATTTCTTTGATCTTATCGGTGATGAGCTCACTGAAGTAGTGGAGGAGTCTAGAAAGAAAGGTGAAGTATATAGTCCTTTCAACACTACTTTCATAGCTCTTATCCCAAAAACTGAGAATCCGGCTTCCTTTGATGATTTCAGGCCCATCTCATTATGTAATACAATCTATAAGATAATTTCGAAGGTTATTGCAGTGCGCCTGAAACCCATTCTATCTGAGTGTATTTCAAATGAGCAGTTTGGGTTCCTGGACGGTCGACAAATCCACGAAGCAATTGGAGTAGCACAGGAAACCATCCACAGCATCAGGCAAGCAAAGAAGAAAGGGGCTGTCTTAAAGATCGATCTTTCCAAGGCTTACGATAGGCTCGACTGGTCTTATCTAAGATTATTGCTGACTCATCTGGGCTTTAAAGTGGAGTTTATAAACTGGATTATGGGGTGCATTTCAAATATAAATTTTGCTGTGCTGATTAATGGGGCGGCCTCTCAATTTTTCAAAAGCCAGCGAGGTTTGAGACAGGGCTGTCCACTTTCTCCCCTTCTCTTCCTCCTGGCAGCAGAGGGTCTTAGCAGATTGATTTTAAAAGCAAAACAGTCAGGCATGCTCACAGGCTTGGAGGTTGCGGTAAACTTGTTCATATCACACCTTCTTTTTGTTGACGATATTTTGTTATTTTTAAATGGAAATTTACCTGAAGTCAAAGTTCTTAAAGATATCATCGACCTGTTTCTGAAAGCTACAGGTCTTCAAATAAACCCCAGGAAATCTCACTTCATTTTGGAGGGCTTCGCCAGGCATGAGGCTATGGCAATCACATCCATATTGCCCTTTGAAACCACTCAGATGGATATGCCTTTTAAATACCTGGGGTTTTGGTTAAAGCCGTCATCTTACCGTAATCAAGATTGGCACTAGCTTGTGGCAAAAATTGAACAGAGGATATCGCATTGGAGTTTCAAGTGGCTCTCTAGAGCTGGCAGACTGACTTTGGTCAATTCAGTGCTTCAAGCCATTCCTGTTTTTTGGGCAGCATTGACTTGGATTCCCAGAGGGATTATTCATAAAATTAAGCAGATCTGTAGCAGATTTTTGTGGTCAGGTTCAAAGGAAAGTTCAGTGCTTCCATGGGTAGCTTGGGATAAAATTGCCAGACCGAAGGAGTGGGGAGGCTGGGGTGTAAAACAGTTGGCGGATTTCTGCCAATCCTTGGCGGCAAAGTCTGGCTGGCGAATTGTAGAGGCAGAAATCTCTGGACCAGGGTAGTCAAAAGGAAATATATTGATCCAACTCCCATCGAAGATTGGATCAGAAGCCCAAACAAAACAGGGAGGAACTGCTCGGTCATATGGAAGGCAACTTTGGATGCCTTTAAAATCATTGAACGAGGACTAGCATGGAAAGTGGGTAATGGTGAATGCGTGTGGATTGGAAAAGACCCTTGGGTAGGATGCAATGAGCATTTTGCTCTATCTCCTGAGCTGCTTGAACAACTTGACTCAAAAGGAATTAAGATGCTCCATCAGATTGAAAATCCGGGCTTGTCTTCCATCTGGGCGTAGGGCTGGAAGTCAGCTGAACATTTGGATTTGGATGCCCTTTGGCGAGATGAATGGAACGTCTTCATTCAAGAACTAAATCGATCAAACGTCAGAATAAAGGACGCCCCAGACTCTCTCGTTTGGGCTCATGCAGAAACAGGTCGATACTCCCCAAAGGCTGGCTATGACTTCTTGATGAGCAGAAAGGGTTGGGAGGCTCTGGTCTGGTGGGCAAAGCCACTGTTCAAACTAAAATGCCCCAAAAAAGCCAGAATATTTTTCTGGTGCGCTCTAAAAAACAAAATCCCCACCTGGGATATCCTTCAAGCGCGTTTTCAACTGGAGCCGAGTAGATGTCCGCTGTGCAATGATGCCTCCGAAACGATATCACACCTCTTCGTGAGTTGTCATTTCACCAAGTCAGTTTGGGAGGAAAGTTTCAAGCTGTTGAAATGTACAGGGAAATGGGAAGGGGAAAATTTATCGAATGCATGGGAATACTGGTGGGCTCACTATCCTGAGAAAAATATGCGAAATCTCCCGCTGATTATTAGCTGGGGTATTTGGATATCCCGAAATGGCTGCATTTTTAAAGGGAAGACCACCCCTGTAAATGTCACTGCTGCTCAAGCTTCTGCCATCTTCTCTTGTCTTCCCGAACCAGAGAGCTCTTCCTCTTCAACTCAGCGGGCGGATCCCGTTATCAGAGAGGGCATCCCCTATGCCTTCTTTGACGGAGCAGCGCAAATCAATGTCACTGGAGCTGGAATTATTATCCACCTAAATCCCCTGCATTTCTTAAAAGCATCTGTAGGCCTTGGATCGGGTTCAAACAATTTTGTTGAATTATCAGCTTTAAAATTGCTCCTCTGCTGGCTCATACATAGAAACACTCTCAATGTATAGGTTTTTGGAGATTCGGCAAATGTGGTCAATTGGGTAAATGGAAAATTTATATGCAGAAACTATATGCTGTTGCCTCTGCTGGAAGAAGTCCAGAGTTTAAAGGCCCATTTTAATATTTTCTCCATTGCACATATCTACCGAGATAAAAATGAAGAAGCCGATCGCCTTTCGAAAGAAGGATTACAGCAGGTTTTGGGATCGTGGCAGATTACGGAACAAGCTCAGGATCTGATCCATGAGTCAGATGTTCCTCCTTTTGTTTAGTTTCCGTTTATTTTCTTCTCCTTTCCACCGTTCTGAAATGATCTGCTATGCTCCTGAGGCAGGAGCGTTTGTTTTTTCCTTTTCCTGTTAACGCTGATCTATATCGTTTTGGCGGTGGGCTGATTTCCCTGTAATAGTGGAGCCCCTGGTGTTTTCAAACAACACATGTGCGATCGTTTTTTTTATGCTGGCCGGTGTCCTGAAGAAACCAATCTGTTTTTAGTCAAATGACTTGGCAAATGGGATGCTTTTGAAGCGGTTATCCTTTTTGGGTTTTTGTGAACTCAGTGAAATGTTATAACACATTCCTTCTTTGTAGCTTTTTTATTCAATTAATAAAGCGTGGTAATTTTTCCTTGGAAAAAGTACTTCATAAATTTTGGTGTGTAGGAACCATTTGTAAGTATGCACATTTACATTTTTACTTCCTGCTTTTTATTGAAGTAATTAAAACAAATAAACAATGGTGGGCGCTAACTTCTACTAAATGTATGGCATAAATATTGCAATTGAATCGAGAAATCATAGAAAAACAAAATATGTGGTACAATTATCCAGATGGCATTGTATTGTTGAAGTACAACGACAAGATCTTCAAGTTGTGGTCCAATTAAATGTTAGAAAATAGTTTTTTTAATAGTATTGAAAATTAAATATTGACTTTGTGTGGAATATGGATTTTAAGAATTTTAATTTAGTTATCAATAATTATGAGATAGATGGTAGGGATTTAACCCTTATGGAATATTTTAGAATATCCATAATACTATACACAAACCAAATGTTGAGATTTATCTTCAAAGCAACTATGTCATTTTATCCTTTTAATGGATTTGATTAATTAAAAAAAGTGTCATGGTTTTTTGGGCATGTGATATTGATAAGTTCTTGTATTGGCTTGTAGTAGCATTGTAACAAAGTATATTTGCATATTAAGAATCCCCATAGTAAAGTGGGAGGGAATCTTTATTAATAGTTAAAGATCTCGTTTGATGTTTTTTTAAATGTATATATGTTTAACTTATTTATTGATTCATTTGTATGATTAAGAATAATAAAAATTTAAGATAAATTTATAATTTAATTAGTTTTCATGACTTTTTAAATTTTAGCAACTTTGTATATATTATAAAATAAGTGTTTTGATGCTTGTTATGGATTGATGTCTATGAACATTTACGAGTCATCTAATTTATATGGATTTGCTAACTATTTTTTAAAAATAAACATTATTAATAATAATGATTAATAATTCAATTCTATTATTAATATCTTGCTTGATACTAATTAAGCCTATAGACTTGTCTATTTGAGAATAGGTCTTCTAGAATTTTAATTTAATTATTAGTAATTATTGGGTGGGTGGTAGAGATTTGACCTCTATGGAAAATGTTGTAATATTTATAGTAGTATTCATAGATCAAGGGTTAAAATTTATCTTGGAAATAGTTATGTTTTTTATTTAATATATCTCAAATTAATTAATCAAAAAAAATGTTATATCCAAGCTTGTCATGTTGGGCATGTGGTATTGATAAGTTGTAGTATTCAAGGATGATATTATAGCAAAATCTACTTATATGTTAAGAAAATCCATTGTAAAATTGGAATGAATCTCCATGGTTAATAATATTGTTGAATATTAATTCTTTTTATAGTTAATAATAACAATTTAATTTAAAATAAAATTTTATGATTTATTTTTTAATATAGGCATTTTCAGATGTTTTTTGGAATAGGTGTTTTGATGTTTATCATAGATTGATGCCTATCACCATTTATTTATCATTTAATTTATATAATTATTCTAATTTAATTACTTATATAATTTTTTAAATTCAATTAATATAAGATATATTATAAAACAAGTATTTTGATTGTTATTAATTATGTTTCAAAACTAAATATTATAATTAATAGGCAAATCTATAGTTACACTTAAAAAAAACAAAACAATCTTTTTATTTAAGAAATTGCATCTTTATAACGACTATGACTTCGTAACTCCAATAATGTAGGAATTTAATGGACTCTACCAATTTGAAAATTTAATTTATACCAATTTTAAAATAAAAGTATTCTCTTATATCATGGATTGATGCTTATCACCATTTATTTTTCATTTAATTTATATAATTATTCTAATTTAATTACCTATATAATTT
>APFE030279492.1:853-39844 GCA_000404065.3 Pinus taeda
TCATTTGAATCATCCAAGAATTTTTCATTTATGTAATGTAAAGGAGGTTGCCCCCTCGAAGAGGCTGAATTCTAAGGCATTGATCTATCTTTTCTATCTTTTTTTGAGTTGGTTTCATAACAAACTCTCACTGAGAATAATGACACCTATTAGGGGTGCCAATGTGTCTTCTGAATTATCATATCTTGTTGATTGGAAGGGACACACACGAGTGCATGCCTAATGGCCAAAAATAGAAACATTGAAGCACAGTTTCCCTCCTTTGGTGGAGGAGGTCGAGACGCTTCCCACTATAAATAGGGAGGAATTAGGTGACCAACAAAGGCTCCCCGATCATAAACATCTAACTTGTTGGAAAATGAGGAAAAACACACTTCTTTCTTGGCAACATCTAAAACACAAAAAGAAGGAAACATCAAAAAGCTAGTAACGATGGAAACATCTCTATAGTTGTTTTATCTAATAATGTAATTGATTTTTATCTCATATATTTTGTAATTAAAAATTCATAAGGAGAATGTTTGCATTGTTTATAAAATGATCATCTCCCCCTCATAATAATTTGATGGTATTGCTTCCAGAACATCTGTGTTATTCTCTCCTTTTCTGAATCTTTTCAGATTTGCATGTAGATCAGAAATCATGCCAATCATGTGCTTGTACTTGTTGACATCCTCTTGAGGTTACACCATCCAATGAGATCACCATTTGCACATGTTTTCTCAACATTTGTAGAAAATTTTTTGGGTTTCATTGGACGTGAGTTGGTCCATTGGTCAATCACCTCTTGCTCATATGTTTTAATATATAGCCAC
The DNA here is from genome assembly GCA_000404065.3 of Pinus taeda. Classification (NCBI taxonomy): domain Eukaryota; kingdom Viridiplantae; phylum Streptophyta; class Pinopsida; order Pinales; family Pinaceae; genus Pinus; species Pinus taeda. Next base: position 1,669 of record APFE030279492.1, read on the forward strand.
ATTTTTCCATCACTTTGTTTAGCTTCTCCACTAATGACTCCACTAAATTTGGTAAAAACTTCAGACATCCACCTATTTGACCCTACCACTATATTTAGGATTGCAATTTTTGACCTTAGGTCATGTCACCTTTGAATGACAATAACTTATGATCCAGGAGGTCATTCTCCATTGGAAAACACTGGAAAACTCTTTCAAATCTCTAGTTCTCTAAATGTGTCTCAAGTACATTTGCTCTAATTTGCTAAATTGAAAATGGCTTCAAATTCTCTGGACCAATCATTACCCTCGCCATCATATTCTTTCTTTTTACCATAAATGAAAATGTACTTCTAACATAATATTTCCAAGTATATAATACTAAAAATTCTGAAAAACTTGTCTAAAACTGATTTTAAGATCATTCACAAATAATGACTTCCACAGAGTTTATTTCTAAAATTGCAATCAACAATTAAATAATTTTTTTTTTATCAATTGTGCCTTTTGATGTCTTCTCTATTTGCTCAAAATTTCAAGATCCAAAGCATTTTATAAAAAACGATATAGAGAAAATGACAAGTTAGCTTGTTTGAAGTAGCAAGACCTTATTATCATAGCTCTAATACCAAATTTTATGAGTCATGTGATTTAGAAATAATAGTTATAGTCCACTTCAATGTGGAAACCTCCTTTTAGAATAAATACAATGTAAAGACAATATTTGATGATCCTAAAACTAGGTCTCCTTAGTGTATATATAGGAAAAAAAAAAGGGTACAATTATAATAAAATTGTAGAATGAAATGTTTTCGTTGGCATCACAATATAACAACATAAATGTTATAACTTTTAATATATAGCTGAACAAGAGATTTTAAAGTTAACATGGAGTTTATATAGGGATTAACAAGCAAGTAAAATGTTGAATAAATATTAATATTGTCTCAATTTTTTATTAAAAATAAATTTTCTTGCACACCAAATATTTTAACTTAATATTTCAAAAAATAATATAACAAATATTGCATCTATTAATAAAAGATTTCTTGAAAAAAATACCTAAAATGCAGAAATTTATAATAAATGTTGACATTTTACCAAAGAAAAAATCTTTATATTCCATATATTTCAAGTGGAAATCATATGAAACAAATACCTATATGGTATGAAAAAGGAGGAAAACCATAAACTTCTACGTAGAATAAAATTTAACATAATTGTATTCGCTAGACATAATTAAAAACAAGAAAATACACCAAGTGTGGTTAACCTTTACATCACATAATAATCTATTGATAAAAAAATTTATTTAAGCATTCTCCAGAATTTAGATTGCTTTTACTGGTGGAAGAAATAGAAGCATATGGAATTTAAAAGATGGAAATTGAGGCTTATGAAATCTTCACAATGTCCTTGAATTCCTACTCAAGGAATGTCGATCCATGGAATCTAAGAAAATCTTTTAACAACTTGCCCTCTTTGACATTTAATTATTACCTTTTATATATTACGCATAATAGGTGATAAATTTATATATATAATTCTACATATCCTATTTGTCTAATCTATGATCATTTAAGAGTCTCTCGAAACACAAATCTTTTCCATTTCAGCAGATGTTATGAAATTTAATAGCATCCAAAGATAAAATAATTTCGCTCTATTGTTGGAACCATGACCTTAGCAAAAATGCAAGCAATTAACAGAATTAAGATATAAGAGGCCCATTGTTCCATAAAAAGCTAGAGTTCTTGGTAAACCCAAGCAGTCTCCTTGATAAACCGTGAAGCTTTTCTTGATGGCAATTTCTAGTAGCGTTGAAAATAAACCTTTATGATTGGTTAAACCAATATCTACAAATTGACCTTCAAATACAATGTTTTTCTTTATTAACAAAATAACCGAGATCATGTACTAGGCCTTTTGGGTGTTTTTCCAAGTGCATGGAAAAAATGCACCTTGTTGTAATAAATGGATACACTAGTAGAACACAACAGAAAACATTAATGTTGGTTTCCGATAAGAATAAGTTTGTATAAAGGAAAGAGAGTAGGATACCATGTATATAAAAAAAAATGGATTGTAAGAAAATTATTTATTCTATTTATATTGGAATGAAGCTTGGAGCTTTGAAAGAAACATAGAAAATAAGGTGAATTAGAGTTGATGGTTCTACTTCAGGATTCTTAAGGAAGGTTTTCTATTTTCCTCTAAATCATCTCGCACACGATCAATAAGGTGGAAACTTTTCTCCCATGGTGGAGGGTTTGCACATAGATGAAGGCAATATTGGCAAGTCGAATGCTCATAAGCTTGTGGATGTTTGAGAATTTTTTTGACAACATAACCTTACTACTTACTATCTTCTCCAAATTCTACCTAATGGATTATATATATAAGATCTATTTATGATCTATCAAAATGTCCCAAAATGTGCCACGCCTTTTATTTTCTCAGTTTGTGATGTAATTGAGAACTTATAATGATGGGTTTCATCATTGATGCAATGAGTTAAAACGAGATGGTGTCATGTAATGTTTATTTTTATTAATAATGAAAAAAATCTAGTGCTAAAGGAAGGGGGATAGAAAATAGATTATGATTCCTTGAGAGGAAAAATTGTCTTGATTTAACTTTCCTTTTTCATGAGATGGTTAATCTTCCCAAGAAGCTTCTAAAAAGAGGTTGGGAAAATGAAGGGTCAAGGTGTAATTATAATAACAAAAGGTAGGATCAATCAAGAGGTTATTATTCTTTTAGATTTTCATCTTGTTTCACTCCCTTTCTCACAGATTATTTTCCCTCTCACTCAGAAATTCAAATTGGAAAGAGATTTGGTGGAAAAACCCATAAAGGTTGATAGTTTGTGACTAGATAATAAATGTGATTGACAACTTATGTGACAAGAAGTAAAAGTGTCACAATACTTTATCCTTGGACTAAATGGCTCTAATTATTAGGAATGGTCTTGTTTGTGTGTGACACATAGAGCATTGAAGAGGGGAGGGTCAAGGCACTATAGAGATTAGAGGATCACCTTGTGTTGTGCAAACTTGCATGGTATTTTTATGAATTTTTACGAGTGTGGTAAAAGATAGAAAGGCTAAATATTGATTTTTTCGTATTTATGAGAGAATATGTCCTTCACTTTTATGTTAAATTTGGTCTAAAGAATTTGTGTTGAATCCTTGAGTTTAGTTTTCTCTCAAAGAATGAAGAATTTGACTCGAGGGTGGCTAGTTGTGAGAAGGACTACAATGTGGAATTTCCAATTGTTTGGTGGAAAGTGGATCACTCTACTTTAATTACAGATTCATCTTTTCTTGAATAAAATAACTACTATGCTTAGTAAATGGAATTGATTATTGCAGTAATATACATCTATGAAATTGTAATAGATAAAATTATTTATTCTCATCAAGTTTTCTTCTTTTCTTAATGATATCTATTGGATTGAGGCGTCTGTGATCCATATCAATTTTTGAGACAAGTTTTCGGCGATAATCACATCAAAATTCATTTGTCAACATGTTTCAAACCAACAAGTGTGGTTCATCGTCAGGACAAGATGAAGAACCAAATATAGTCATAGGTTAAATAGAGAGAGATCATTGAAACAACTAGAATGAAATGACTATAAGTGACTAGACTCACAGGGAAACAACTAGATTTGACTGGTCCAAGAGTTAGTTTATTCATTAATTAATTTGTTACATATTTTTATTAATTAATTTTTTAGATATCGTTATTTTTATTACTATTTTTATTTTCTATTTTTGTTTTCAATTCAAAGGAACCTAAATAAATCTAAATGAAAATATTAACCTAGGAACTCTAATCCTAATAATTTGATTGCCCTCATTATCACTACTACTAATAAAAATTAAATAACTCGTAACCATATAGGGATTGAGATATTATGCTTATTCTAATTAGTTAATTAATTAGACAAATTTATTACTCAATCTAATTTTGTATAACCAAATCTGAATATTTTTTTATTAAAAATTAGTAAACTCATAATAGTTCCAACCTATGAGGAATTATGGAAGGAACTAGAATAAATTTATAAAGGATTATTAATTACTAAATAAATGGTCAACTCTTATTTAACCAAAATTATTAATTGAAAGGTCTGCATGGGGTAGCTCAAGTGGCAATGGCCGTGGAAATAAAGTCTCACCAAACTAGAGATCTTGGGTTCGATTCTTGTGCTACCCTCCCTGGAAATGGGGTGAATAATGGAAATGTAAAAACTCGAAAATGAGAGGGTGCTACGAAGCTTACAAAAAAAAATAAAATTATTAATTGAAAGAAAAATAAAATAAGGGGATAATAAGGAAAAAAAACCTAAATGACAATCAATTAAATAGATGATCTGCTATGATCATAATTTTAAACTTATTTATAATATATCAAATTACTAAGTAAAAAATATACTAAAATTCGAGAACATAAAATCAAAGAATCAATAAATAAGAAGGGAGGATTTTTATTACCCACTTATTTTGAATAAATGAAAATAAGTAAATTAATATGAAAAAAAATGAAAAAAACAAAAGAAAAGGTCACAAGACCATAGAAAGGGAAATTAACACAATCAATAAGCTGAGGTAAAAAATTAGAAAGGAAACAAAACGATGAAAGGGGTTACAAAAAAGGGGGGGCTAAGAAGAAAGGGCAAGGTTCCAACAACTGTTGATCTTCCAACTCTCGTCTCGATTGATATTTCTCAGCCTCCTTTCGATTTCTATGGCCTCCCTAAACTTCTGGTGGTGAAAGTGAGCAATTTTAGCAATAACCTTATCCTCCTCAATACATATATTACGTATATTCTTCTTCGCATGCTCAATTAAGTTTGAAGTTTGGGTCCTCCCATGCTTGATGTTAGTTGTGTGCTAATTAATCCTCTGATTAATAGAGCACCCAGTTTCACCAACATAAGGGGTCCCACACGAAAAGGGAATAACATAAACACCTTTCATATCCTTGTGTTCAATTGGGTCTTTAACAGATCTAAGGGAGCTATGAGTGGTGTTGAGGGGTCTAGAGGTAGATGGAACATTATGCTTTCTAAGGATTCTCACAATCCTTTCAATGGCCCCTTGTATGAAAGGGAGATGCACCCCTAAGGCCCGATCTATGGGGTCTTTTTTAACCTTGGGACTTTTGCTAGCTTTAAGAAAGGTTTTCAAACCTTTGTGCTTAGTATAATCATTGTTACCAAAAATGTTAAGAATATGGGCCTTCTCTTTATCAAGGTTCTCTTCATCATATATTCTCAGTGCACGAGTGGCAAGCGTGTTGAGAACACCCCATTTTTTTAGCATGGAAATGATGAGAGTTTTCATGAAAATATTGTTCAGTATGAGTTTTCTTTTGAAATACCAAGTGGGAGAAAGAACCAACATCCTTCTTTGAAATGAGAACATCAAGGAAAGGCAGGCACCCATCAACTTCCTTCTCCATAGTAAACTTTATGGAGGACAATTAATTGTTGAGATGATGAAAAAATAGATCTAACTCATCACGACCATGAGGCCATATGACACCAGTATCATCTATACATATTTTCCATAGCTTAGGCAGGAGACGGGCTGATGCCAAAGCCTTAGATTCAAAGTCTTCAATAAAAGTATTAGCAACAATTGGGGACAAGGGGGAGCCCATGTCCACCCCACATGTTTTCTCATAGAATTCCCCTTCAAAGTAGAAAAAAGTAGAGGTAAGACAAATCTCTACTAAATGAGCGGTATCAGGGTCAGTGAGGTGATTGATGACCTCAATGGCCTCCTTTATAGGAATTAAAGTGTAAATATAAACCACATTGAAAGTAATAAGAATGTCCCCAGGATCACACTTTATGCGTTTAACTCATTGATAAATGAAGAAGAGTCTTTGAAGAAAGACTGAGTAAGTCCGATAAGGGGTTTAAGCTTCAAGGCAAGATATTTTTCTAGGAGGTAGGTGGGCCCTCCTATGGTGTTGGCAATAGGTCTCAGGGGGAGGGCCTCCTTGTGGATATTTGGAAGCCAATAGATCCTAGGAGTGATGGGGATACTTTCAATAAGCTTGTGACCGAAGGAACCGACAGTGTTACTAAACTTACTAGCCAGAGTGTTTGTCGTGGAGATCCTTTTCAGGGGATTCTTATTAAGTTTTTATAGCTTCCACTATTACAAAGATGATCCAACATCTTCTTCTGATAATCCTCTTTATCAAGGATAAGAGAAGCCCCACCTTTATCGGCTTTTAGAATGACGATATCCTTGTTTTGGTTCAATTATTTAAGGGCATCCAATTCATTCTTGCGAAGAATGTTCTTATGGTATTTTTACTTCCTGAGGATGACAACATAGTCTTGCCTAATAGTGTCCTTGACATTATCAAGGAAGCCCATAATTCCAAAATCCACGTTGCACATAATGTCTTCTACAGGGATTTTTCTAGGTGCGATGGCAAAGTTTAATCCCTTCTCAAGAAGACGGTAAACAAAACTAGGAAAAGAAAATTTAGAAAGGTTGACAACCTTATTATTATAATATTAATTATTATTATATTATATTATCAATCATCATCTACAATCTGATTGTTAATAATCTCATAACTAATATTATCATATTTATTATTTATATTTCCTTGTTTTGGTTCAATTATTTAAGGGCATCCAATTCATTCTTGTGAAGAATGTTCTTATGGTATTTTTACTTCCTGAGGATGACAACATAGTCTTGCCTAATAGTGTCCTTGACATTATCAAGGAAGCCCATAATTCCAAAATCCACGTTGCACATAATGTCTTCTACAGGGATTTTTCTAGGTGCGATGGCAAAGTTTAATCCCTTCTCAAGAAGACGGTAAACAAAACTAGGAAAAGAAAATTTAGAAAGGTTGACAACCTTATTATTATTTATTATTTATTTTTATTATTATTATTATTTTATTGATTTTATTATAATTATTATTAAGTATTATTATAGTAATATTATTTATTATTATTATTTTACTCTAAAATCCTGATTTCAATAACTCATACAATTATCATATTTATTATATTAATATTGATACATTATCTTATTATATATATTTTTATTATTACTATAAAATGATACTCATTTTAAATAATATCATTATTATTATGGTTGTTCATACTATCCAAATACATAATACTCCTATTTTTATTACTCTTATTAATATTATTATATGTGATAAAATTATTATTGAACTTCCTATTATTATTATCAGAACCATTACATAACATATCGATGTTCACATTACGGTAGTCTAACTAAGCATTAACTATGGACCTAAACTTATGTGAAATAATATTAAAGTTATTGATTGGCAATGCAAGATCACCAAGGTTATCATTCAAAGACCCAATCTCCTTGGAATCCACGTGCAAGGGAGAAAGACCAGACTCGAGACCACTTTCAGCGCAAGGATCGTGGGATAAAAGAAGGGATGTAGACCCATTAGTAGAGAACTCATTCGAAGGACAGAAAAGAGAAGGAGATGACGGCTCCGGGGCTACAGACATGAGATGGACGACTGAAGCAATGATTCCACTAGGACCGGCGTTACCTCCGATGGGAGGGGAATCTGAAAAATAAACATGTCAAGGATATGAATTATATTGTTAGTAAACTTGTTAATTTTTTCCTTACCCTATGAGTAAAGTAATTGAACTGATTTTGGAAATATTTTTTCTCAGTAGGGATCTTAGTAAAAAGTTTCCAAGCTCATAAATTGTTATGCACATGCATGCCTTCCTTATTAATTGTATGTTTCTCTTTCTTTAGTTTTCTCTACAAGGTATAACACCTAAATTTTTACTCTATTTTAAAGAGATATGAGGTGTTTGAAAAGAATTTGAGTAAGAGTTTCGGGGCTATTTTTGGATTTTAAAGGTGGAAGCCAAAATATGATTTATGGGGTAAACACATCATCTTTTCTTTTTGGGAGGTTTTAATGGCTAAACTTGGAACATAGTGAGCAGAAATGTATTAAACGTTTGGCACAGTCTCTAGATCTTGTTTTGTTATATTTTCATATATATGATCTAAGGAAGTTGGACTTCCTAAATGCTTGTTCAAATAAGTCACCTTGGAATTTTCACTATAATTTTTTTTTAAGAAGTTTTGGAGGTTAAATTTTGGACCATAATGAATGGAAATCTTGCCAAGAATCTTGTTCAATATTTAGATCTTATTACTATATAATTCTTTAGATATGCTATGAGGGAATCTAGTATCCTTAATGTTCTTGAAATCAAGCTTCAAACAGGTCAACATAGTGTTCTTTTATAAACTTTTTTCTTGGAGGTTTCAAACCCTTAAACATGGAGGATATAGAGAAGATATCTCTAGGTACTATTAGTAAAATTTTCATATCTTGTTTCTCTATAATTTTGGAAATATGCCCTAAGGAAGTTGGCTCTCATGAATGCTCTTGAAATGAGAACTAGTTGTTGTGTTAGCAAAGAATGGAGAAAAAAAAACAAAACAAAACAAAATAAGAAACAAAAACAAAAAAAGGCAAAAAAATAAAAAATAAAAAAGCAAAAGCAAAAAAACAAAAAATACAAAAAAATACAAAAACAAAACAAAAACAAAACAAAACAATCAAACAAAAATAAATTGATACCCTATATCTTTAATTAGGTTTTAAGGGACCAATTTTGGGAAAAATGTGATGCCTTAGAGCCCCAATGAAGGATTAGGGGGTTGTGTGTTTACAAAGTAGTATCAAATCTAAGGTTCAACAGTAAACCTGGATGGCTTCGAGTATAGGAGAGAATTGAAGTTTTAAATTAATATCGATGCATGCATGTGTACTTATGTGGAATTATTTTGTTGTATATGAATACATTGTTGTAACTTGAAGGATGACTGGAGTTTGATGTAACAATATAAGAATGAAAGCTAGTATAGGTCTAGAACAAATGAAGGGTAATAGACACGTTTAATTGTTATGATATTAACAATACTAAGAGTTATGTTTTATTTCATCACATAAAAGTACTATCTAACAATGAAAAGAAAGAGAAGTATGTCCAACAGAAAGGGACAAATTAGTACTAAAATGATTTCTTTTGAGGAGAAGGGGAAAGAAGAAGAAACATATCTTGACCTTATTGAGAAAATGAAAAGTTTGAAGGAATACCGTTGTAGTTGAGAAGTAGACAATAAAACATTTGTCAAAGAACAAGAAATATGACAAGAATTGAATGCAACGTTCTTGTAAAATTTGTATGAAATTAAAAAATAGTTGTAGCAAGTGGCATATGTTGGAAATGATGGAAAGGAACCATCTAAGAAATTGGATATCCCTTCAAAAATTCACAAGCATTAATTACCATCAAAAATACAAGGAAGAGTGTGTTAAGAAAGTACATCAAAGTATAAATGTGTTTACTCTTGGTCAAGCCTCTTTCTTTGATCCCCTAGTGATGGGATAGCTAGCTTAGATGGGCTGAGTAGCAAAAAATCACATAAGAAGAAGAATAAAATTAGCTCTAAAGTTGCATTGCATGAATAAATCAAGAAGGAAAAACCACCCACTTTCAATGTTGAGATCAAGAAAGGTGAGCAAGTTCAAGCATGGTTGTTAATATTAAAAAAATACTTCCATGTGAATGATTATTCAACAGATAGGAGGGCCACAATAGAAATACTTAATATCCATGGAAAGACATCCATATAGTGGGAAGATCTCAAGCATGTGAAAGGAATCTGAGAAAAAGGCTTCCCTTGAAGGTAATTGAAAATTTACTTCGAAAAGAAGTACTATCAAAAAGTATTATGATGAAAAGGTCACAAAATTTTATAATATTTAAAGCTTGCAAAGCATAGTATAGAAGACTATGTGGGCATATTTTTGTATTCGTTTCAATATGTTCCTTGGATCAAGCATGAGAAAGTGAAGATTCAAAGATTCATCAGTGGGTTTCCTCATTCTTATCAATGCCAAATAGAGTTTTATGAACCAAATACTCTAGATGGAACCATAAGAAATGTTACATGTTGTTGTGAACAGTAAAAGCATAAACAGGAATAGAAAAAGTTTGGGAAGAAGAAAGAGAAATATGATATGAAGGAAAGGAAGTCAATGTTTCAGCTTCCTAATGTTGATGGAAAGAGTTCAAATAATATCTTTCCAACAAGAAGTAAACTTCAATAGAACTATCCTTCACAAAGTGAGATGAAGCCAACAACAAGTGTGGAAGGATAAGTAAGGGATCAGAAAAAGAGTGCTTTGAAATGTTGGGGTTCTGGAGAAGAGAACTTACATTGATATTTACCTCATTGACAAGAGTACAACAAGAGAAATTTGTACCAAGTATAAAAGGCTACTATAGTTAATGATGTAGTAAGAGTAATGCCTAGGATTCAAGTAGCCTTGGATAATCGACAATCAGATCATCATGATTTTGTGCTTGAATTAGAAGGTACAATTTCTCATGATCCTATTTCCATCTTGATCGATTCCAAACAAAACTTTAGCTATATTTCACTTAAATTTGCTAATTCTGTGTTCTTTAGAGAATAAATCATAAGAAATATTGGCTAGTTCAACTAGCTACATGCTCAAAGAGGAAGATAACTAACATGATGGAAGCATGCCCAATATCTATGAATGTGTATAAAACCCAAGTAACCTTAAATATACTACCTTTAGGATCATATGATGTTTTTATTGGCATGGATATGTTAGAATGATTTTGGGTTAAGTTGGATTGTTATCATAAGACATTGGAAGGTGTGGATAAGAATTGGCAGCCCATTACTCTCAAAGTCATAGCCAAACTTGTGACTATAAGAGAAGTATCAACAATGAAATTGAAGAAATTTTACAAAAAATTATATCATTTATTTTCCCTGCATGTGTTGGAATCAATAGGTAATACAAAAGAAATTATTGAATATTTCATAATTTTTCAAGAAATACAAGTTGTATCTTCAGTTGGAATACCTAGACTACCACCTAAAAGATATCTCTCTCTCTCTCTCTCTCTCTCTCTCTCTCTCTCTCTCTCTCTCTCTTCTCTCTCTCTCTCTCTATAGTACTTATTATATATATATATTATATATATATATATATATATTATATATATATATATCCCAATACATCTTATTCCAAGAGTAGTACCAATATCAAAAGTACCTTACATGATGAGTAATCCTAAATTTGATAGATTCAATTAAGATTAAATTGAAAGAATTATTGGAGAAAGTGTATTTGATACCTAGAATATCTGCTTCCGGGGGAAATAGCTTTATTTGTGAAGAAGAAATATGAAAATATTAGGTTGTGTATAGAGCATAGGAAGCTAAAACAATTAACAATTAAGAACAAGTATTCTCTACCCACGATTACTGGTTTGTTTGAATAAATGAGAGGAGATACAGTGTTTTTCAATATATACTTAAGTCTGGGAATCACCAAGTTTGAATCAATGATTAATAAATTCATAAAAATAACTTTCTAGACTAGATATGGGGATTATGAGTTTGTGAAAATGCCTTTTGGGTTAAATAATGCACTGGATACATTCATATGTTAGATGAAGATCATCCTTATTAAGTAGTTGGCCAAGTTTGTTTGGGTATTCATTAATGATATCCTTATTTATTCAAAGACGAAAGTAGAGCATGAGGAGCATCTTCTAATGGTATTGAAGGGATGAGAGGGCATAAGTTATATGCAAAGTTTAGAAACTATGACTTCCACTAAAAAAAAAATCAATTATTTTGGACATATAATTTTTTAGCAAGGATATGTTATGGATCCTCATAAAATAAAGGACATTAGAGATTGTCGTACCCCAAGAAATGTCACTGAAGTGAGATCATTCATTGACCTTGTTGGTTACTATCAAATATTTATCACAAGAATCTATCAAATTGGTCATATAATGACTTCATTGCAGAGAAAGGGGATGAAGTTTGTTTGGTCCAATGAATGTGAATGAATTTTTTGATAGTTGAAATTCTTACTTACCAATGTACCCATGTTAAGAATTTTGGACCCAACAAAATAATTCTTAGTATGCACTAATGATTGGAATGAAGGAATCGGTGGAGTTCTGATGCAAGATGGGTATGTGATATGTTATCAGTCCAAAAAATTTAATGAGAATGATCATAATTATGTGGATTAGGATTTAGATCTAGTATCCATTTTTCATGCACTCAAAATGTGGCAATATTATGTACATGGGAGTAGATTTAGTTTGACATCATATCATAGTGGATTGAAGTATTTATTTGACTAGCCTCACCTGAACGATAGGCAACCTAGATGGATATCATTGATCAGTGAACTTGACTTCAAAATTAGGCATATCAACGACAAGGAAATTCATGTGATATATAGTCTAAGTAAAATCTTTCAAGAGAATCAAATTACAACAAGCAACTCCATTGAAACTAGTTTGAAACCAATGATAAAAGATGCCGTACAACATGATGAAGACTCTCAACAAATTTAGGAATATTTGAAAGAAGGAAAATAAGGGTAAGGCTATGTGGGATATCAACTAATAGAGGATGTAATGTTGTTCTATAACAACAAATTATATGTGCCAAATTCCAAGGAACTAGTGAAGTCGATCAAGGATGAATTGCATAAAGAATCATATTCCAAATACCTAAGATATCATAAAATAATAACAATAGTAAGGAATTATTATTATTTCCCCATAATGAAGAGATAGATTCATGAGTACATGTATATATGATTTGAATGCCAATGAGTCAACGATGAGAATAAACATCCAATAAGTTTGTTCCCACCTCTTTTGATTTGAGAGTGGAAATGGGAGAATATAACTATGGATTTTATCACTAGACTACTGAAGATAAGTAAACAACATTATTCTATCATGGTTGTGGTGGACAAGTTAATAAAATCAACTCGCTTTATGCCATTGAAGTCCACCCACAAAAAAATTTATATTGTTGAGATATTTATAATAAAAAACGAGGTTGCATGGCATGCCAAAGGTAGTCGTGTCTGATAAATATGCTAAATTTACTTCAACATTTTGAAAGATTTCTTTGAAGGATTTGGGAAAAAAGATATCATCTAGTACAACTTATCATCCTTGAAAATATGGAAAAATAAAAAGGACAAATCAGATTTTAAAGACATTCCTTTTATGTATGTTGTAGAATTTCATGTAGATTCACAAGCTCATTCAATTTACTAAAGCACATCACAAGGATATACTTATACTTTCAAAAAGAGGAAGACAATAGATCAATGAAAACAATATGAACAAGAAGAAGACAAATCAATGGCACATAACACAATAAGTTTCTTTGTGTAAAGATACTGCTCAAAACCCCGGCTATTTGTATTGCATTAAATCAGAAATATAATGAAGATACATAGCTTGTTCTCACTATAAAAATTCTGAACAAGTATATTCAACTCTCTACCTCACAAGCCCACTATTAGCCAACACTTAGCCAATTTCCATTATCTGCGAAGCTCCTACTTCCTTGCACTCTTCATCAAAGAATTTGGGTGAATACAATATGCTCTGCTCAACCTTGAGCTCAACCTGCACAAGTATTTCCTTTCCTTTGCCTGTTGACTACCTTTGACCAATACATAGCCAAATTTCCAAGCCTCCAAGCTTCTAATTCCTTAAAAAGTTCCTAATATATTTAGCCTGTATTTAAAGGGAAATCCAAACATAGCTCCTCAACCAATTGCATGCACCATTTGTACAACTCGGAAAAGCATACAAATGATAGTACAGTGTCCCTGCACTCTAGTCTCAACCGGGTCTTCCTCTAAACTGACATGCAAAATCTTCTCATGAGTGAATCTTAGCTAGAGTAGCACCTGAGGATGCACTAGTGGACCAACTCACTACTAATCCTCTACTAGTTCAACTAACAGTTAGAACAATTTTAACTAACTATAACTTAGTCAAACATAGACATCTAATTACAACTCAAATAAACTCAATCTGGACCCCTAAAGCTTAGGGATCACACTTACATGACTCAAGATAGACTTCCAACTCAAATTTCCTAAGCTAACTAAGCCAATTATTACAAGTTGCTATGAGAAAAGAATTACAATTTAAGTCAAGGACAAATTAAATTGGAATTTCTAGATGTTGTTTTTAACATTTCTTGTTGCTTTTTCAATACTCCCTCTCAATAACAAAGGAATTCAAATCTATCATGATCCCGAACCTTTGTAATGTTTTGTGTGCAACACTTCTCTCTAGTGTTGTTTCTACAACAACTCGTGAAACTAAAAAACCATCCAACCTGAATGAGTATGATGCATTTGTCAACAATGTCTTTGACTGCTACTACCTATGTTGACTAAAAGCTTTGTGCTTCTATTGACTCAGCCTTTCTGCATTATTGTTAACTTTGTTCTGTGCTTTCTAGTATCTGACTTCTCTAGCCTTTGTCACTCTCATCACTGACTACTTCAACTGCCATTGATCCATCCTACTACTATGTCCTTTAGGCTCGCATAGCAAGTTATGGTCCAAGAGATTAAATCTCTCTGTTATGCCACTAGCTCACAAAATATAAGAAAAGAGAGACCAATGCCTTGAAAATTAGCCTCTTCGAGGGGGGAACCTCCTTTACATTACACAAATGAATAATTCTTGGATGAAACAAATGATAAAAGCTCCTTTATATATATAGGAGTCTAATGGGTCACAATATAATCAAAGCCGACATAACAATAATAATATAAGGGCATGATAATAACAATAATGGGCCTCTATGTGGCATAATAATAACAATATGGGGACAATAGGGGCACAACAATAACAATAAGGGTTACAATGACAATATTAATGTGGGAATCACTAGTCTTATACAGACCTAACATGCCCCTCTCCTTCAAACAATTGTTGTCTTCAATGCTTGACTAGTTTTGGATGCTTTTGTATAAAAATTTCACCCTCCCATGTGGAATCTTTAGTGGGTAAGTTCTTCCACTTGATGAGATACTTTGAAATTGATCGATTTTGTAGTTTTTGAGTTCTTGTTTCTATGACTGCTTTAGGTTCCAATATTATTTTTCCTTCCTCATCAAGTTCTGGCAATATTGTTTGAACTAGGAGTTTGTCACCTATAACCTTCTTTAAGCATAAAACATGGAAAACTAGGTACAGTCGGGAAGCTGCAGGAAGATCCAACTTGTATTCCATAGTACCAATCTTTTGCAACACCTTATACAAACATAAATATTTTGGTGATAATTTATTATTCTTCTTAGCTTGCTTGAGGGAAAATTGTTTATATGGTTGTAGCCATAGGAATACCCAATGACCTACATCAAAGCTTCATTCACTACAATGTTGTTCTTCCCGTTGTTTCATTCTATTTTGCGCCAAAGTGAGGTTATCTTTTAAGAGTTGGAGAACTTGTTGTTGATGCTTGATGTGATCTTCCACTGCTTAAACCTTATAATTTTCTCTTAAATATGATGTGATGGATGGTGGATGATATCCATAAATTTCCATAAATGGGGTCATTTTTTCTACAGTATGGAAGGAAGTGTTATACCACCATTCAACAAGAGGTAACTACTTGACCCATTCTGTCTGTTTATCAGATACAAAGCAACGAAGATATCCTTCCAAACATTTATTTACTATCTCAGGTTTCCCATCAGATTATGGATGATAAGATGAGCTATGAGCTAACTAAGTACCAAGAAAAGAAAATAATTTTTTCAAAACATTTCCAGCGAAAATGGGATCTTTGTCGCTTACGATAATGTTTGGGTTTCCATGTAGCTTTTGAATTGTTTCTATAAATGCAGTAGAAACTATAATTTCTTTAAATGGATGTTGTAATACACAGAAGTGTGCATACTTGGTAAGTCTGTCAATTACCACCATGATAGCACTCTTTCCTTTGGACTTGGGTAAACCTATGATAAAATCCATTGAAACCTCCTCCCAACGTTGGCTTGGAATGGATAAAGGTTGTAATAGACTTGGGGTCATAATTGTTTCAACTTTATTTTGTTGGCAAACCAAACATTTTGCCACAAACTTCTAAATATATAATTTAAGGGGGTCCCAAAAAAAATCCTTCTTAACCCTGTGGTAAGCTTTTAAAAATCCTTAGTGCCCTCCTAAGGGAGAGGTGTGCAATTCCATAAGAATTGTTTGCTTGAGTTGAGAATTCTTACATAGGTATAACCGATCTTTGTACCATAACAAATCATTTTTCTAGCTAAATGTATCATGTGTACTAGGATCTTGTTGTAACTTTTGAATGAGTGCCCACACTTCTTCTTCATTCATCCATTCATCCCTTGCTTCATTTATCCAATCTGATTGGATAATTCAAATGGTGCAAAGAAACTCTTCCACATCCTCATCCTTTCTTGAGAGTGCATCTGCCACGACATTCTGCTTCCCTTCTTTGTAGATGATTTCAAAGTCATAACTCAACATCTTTGTGACCCATTTTTTCTACTCTTCTAAAGATAATATTTGTTCTAAAAAGTATTTAAGGCTACCATGATTCATTTTTACCTTGAAGTGTCTTCCGATTAGGTAGGGTTGCCATTTATTAAGTTCATGTAGTATTGCCAACATTTCCTTCTCGTAAATAGCTTTGTGTAAATATTTTCATTTGATTGGATGACTTTCAAAAGAAATGGGTCTTCCTTCTTGCATTAAAACAACACTAATTCCATTTCCTAAGGCATCACATTCCACAATAAAGGTTTTTGTGAAGTCCAACGTAGCTAAGACCGGTGCTTGGCACATTGCCTCTTTAAGATGTTCAAACGTTTTTCTTGCTTCTGGAGTCCATGAAAATGCATCTTTCTTCAATAATGTTGTTAGAAGTGCTGCTATTCTCCCATTATTCTTAACAAACTTGCGACAGTACCTTGTCAACCCAAGAAATACTCATAGATGCTTTATGGATGTGGGGATTTTCCATCCCTTAATGGATTTAATTTTGTTAAGGTCTACCTTAACACCTTCATGAGATACAATAAGACCCAAATATTCAACCTCTTGTATTCCAAAGAAACATTTGGAGTTTTTTGCATATAATTGTTTCTCCTCCAATAGTTTGAGAACCTTTCAACCTGTTCAACATGATCCTTCGAAGACTTGTTGTAGATTAGTATATCATAAAAAATTAGTAACACAAATTTTCTAAGGAAGGGTTTGAAAATGGAATTCATCAAACATTTAGATGTAGAAGGTGCATTGGTAAGGCCAAAAGGCATGACCAAAAATTCATAATGACCATCATCAGTTCTAAATGTTATTTTCAGAATGTCTTCAGTCTTCATTCTGATTTGATGATATCCTGAATGAAGATCCAACTTGGTGAAGTAAATTGATGCATGCAATTCATCCAATAATTCATCAATCATAGGAATGGGAAATTTATCTTCAATAGTGAGCTTGTTGAGCTCCCTATAATCTAGACACATGTGCCATGATCCATCCTTCTTGTGCACCAATACTACTAGAGCAGAGAAAGAACTTTGACTAGGCTGAATTATACCAGCCTCTAGCATTTCTACAATGATACATTCAATTTCACTCTTTTGGGCACAGGGATATCTGTAAGGCCTGATGTTTGGAATAACACTTCCTGGAATCAAATGAATAGCATGATCATGATCACAAATAGGTGGGAGGCCTTTGGGAGTCTCAAGTACCTTGGAATGATTGTCCAAGAGTTTTTGGAGATCTGGAGAAATAGATGATTTCTATGTGGGAACCTCTAGCAAACATAATTGTGCAATTACACTCATTCTTATTTCTTTCAAATCTTCATTCCGTTAGAGCTTATTATCTTCCCAAGTTTCCCTGTGATACCTCTTAATTAAACTTCCTTTCCTTTCGAAGGAAAATACATGAAAATTTCTTGAAAATTAAAATCTATTATACCCAAAGATTGTAGCCATTGGACTCCCAGTACAACATCAACACCACCCATTGGAATGGAAAGCATTGGGCTATTCAATACATATTCTCCCATGGATGTCTTCATATTATGGCACTTTCTACAACAATTTGTGGTTCCTCCACTTGCAGCCATCACCTGACACTCTTGTGGTAGATATAGGAAGCAATTCAATTCCTTGGCTATCTTACAATGAATAAAATTATAGGTATTTCTCGAATCAATCAACAATATTACCTTTTTATTCTTGATATGTCCTTCTATCTTGATAGCTTGAGGAGTGGTAATTCTGGGAAATTCATTACAAGGTATGGTCTGATTCATTTCTTATTTCTATAGGGGTTTTTCCTAGTGTATATCCACTTATTTTGACATTTCATGTTCCTTTTCTTCATCCTCTTCACAATCTATGTAAAATAATTTATTCTCAGCACACTTATGACCTTTAGTGTATTTTCTCTCACAATAGTAACAAAGCCCTTTTTCTCTTTTTTCTTCCAATTTTTGTGGTGTCAACATTGTAGGTTGTGGATGGCTAGGAGCAACAACAATTCCCTCTTTATAGTTTTCATTGGTAGGCTTCCTTATTTCCGTAATTTTTCTTTCCATTTTTCTTGTCAACCTGAATGCCTTCTCCAAAGAATCAGGTTCCCAAAGGCGAACCTCATGTTGGATGTTATCCTTTAAAGTCCTTTTTAACACATCAATCCTATGCTCCTATGGAATATCTTTTACCCTTATATTCAATTTTTGGAAGTCCTTAATGTGTTCCATCACTGAACCCTTTTGTTTGAGATTTATCAATTGGGTAAAAAAAGGGTTGCTTTTTGCATCCTCATAATGTGCTATAATTTGTTCCATAAAAGTTTCCCAAGAGACAATTTGTTTATGAGAGAAAAGTCATCGATACCATACAAATTGATTTGGTTCCAAATATGAAGTTGCAATGCATACCTTTTGTGTGTTTTGCACATTATGGAGATTGAAATATTGTTCCATCTATACTATCTGTTATCACTCAGAAGTTTCTCTAGAATTTATTAGAAGAAAGAAAATGACCAAGGTAACCACAAATCAACTTTTGGGCATAGGCTTTAGCCAACCTAAGTCCAGAGAGGGCTCTCTCTATATGATTTATCTTTGTTTTGCTGGGATTTTAGTCTAGTTCTTAATGTTCAAGGGGTTTTTGATTTGTATTGAAGATTGGGTGGTGGGGTTCTTTAAATAGATGGATAGGATGATGTCTCTAGTCGATTGGGCTATGGAGTCAACAAAAGAGCAGCAATACTGGATCAACTCACTAAAGGGAATGTTCAAAGGGAAAGATAACAGAGTAGAGTGTAGGTCTTTAGGCCAGAGGAATGGAAATGTTTTAACCAAGGTGAGAGAGAAATTAAGAATTCTTAGACTTGGATTGAAACGAGGAACAAAGGGTAATCAAAAACAAAGGGAAATTAAGAATCCTTTTCTATAGATGAAGAGAAACAACCTAAACTAAGGAGAAATTAAGAATTCCTTAACTTAGATTATTAATGGAAAACATATATTTGCCTAACTGTTATAGCGGAGTGTAATAATATAAATTATTATACAATACTCCAGTTATGGCATTCAAATTTAGATAAACAATATGGAAAAAACTTTAAGAGATAACAACAACATGAGAAAATACTTGTCTACACTTTACTCTGCACATGAATCCTTTGAAACATCCAGTCTTTATTCACTAATTCATCTTGTTGGCTTAGTCAATGCTCCAATGGCTTTACATTCTTTTGATCAAGAAGTCTATAGAAATGTTTAAGAATCCACCCTACATAATTCGAATTGTGAAGTATTTATACTAAGGTTTTATTACAAATATCTCAAATTGACTTGAGATTTAATCTAGGAAATACAAAATATCTTGTTGCAGGAAGATAGAGGCAACTAATGAACTGCTTTCATGATGTCCCTTGTATTGTGGTATTACTAGCTGTTATGGTTTGATTTTAGCTCTTTATTCTCTTTCTTGTTTGAATTATCACGCTAGAGGCTTTAGTTATGTCTGTCTTTCATCTAATACTCTTTGTCACTGATACTCTCACTCTGATGACCTGTCTTTATCCTTCACTGTGTTCTTCCCTTTTACTGCACAATTTAACCTTTTACTAGGTGTTTTCAATAGTAAATTCTTTTGTTTTAGGTGTATCAGCATCGAGAAGTGGATTTTGATCAAATCTCTGAATGATTCATATTTTGTATTCTAACCGCATCCCTAGTCTGGTTCCTCTATTTTGACTGTCAATGCTCTGTATAAGTGTCTTCTTCTCGACTCTGTGTGTAATTGTCTTCATCTTCAGTTCCTTGTATAATGGTCTTCTTATTCTAAATATAGGAGTTTAACATGTTTCTTTGTCGAGTCTTGGAGTAAATAGGTTCTGCGACTAATATCAAAACTGTTTATCCAAGCTCTGATCTTTGAATGATTATCTGCAAAATTCAACAATAATTAAGAAAGCATCGGTCTACATGGAAGGCAATTGATGGCTTCATTTGCATAGGAATGCCCGGGGAAGGGGTCATGGCAGTGCTTTGGATGTGAATGGAGGTGGAATTATGTCACAGAGGTTTAGGGTGGAGTTGAAGGGATTTATGGGTTTACATTGTTAAACGAGCAAAGCGCTTGAAAACACGGGTTTTCAAGGTTTAAAGTCTTTAACGAGAAACTTTTGAATATTGCACGAAATTCATATTTACAGAGGATAGGTGGTTTATTAGAAGAGTGGGAAGGCAGTTTTAAGGGTCATCACGCCGCTTTTGTGGCGTGGGCCGTTTTTCGGAGGGGTCACCTTATGTATGTTAGAGCATTACATGTAGCCATCGGGGGGTTGTGGAAAACTGCCTTATCGAGCGGGTAAAGGTAAGCTATCAGGCTCGACCGATATGGATGTGATCCTTTAGATCTGAATGATTGTGATCTAACAGTAGTCAGGCAGAGAAGCTGCAGGGAGGAAATGAGCGGGAGTTTGGGGGGGTAGGGGTTTCAATTACAACAGTTTGGGATTAGTTTAGGTATTTATCTTGGGTTAAGCAGTCTGGTGGGGCTTAATTGCGGGATTAAATTAGGTTTATCGGGATTAGGTAAATCAAGTAAAGTTGTATCGGGATATGGATAATTCATATAGTTTTTTTTTTAAACTAAGGATTGGGGTATTTACATAGGGGTTTAACTTATATACGGGGAAAGGGTTATATCGGGATTTAATTAATAAAATTAAGAATTAATATGAAAGGTGATGGGTGGGATGGGTTTTTCCTTACTAAAAGGGTAAAAGGTATGAATTTGCACACTTATCTTTATATATGTTCAATACTTAGGATAAAGGGCTTTTTGTGGGTCATTGAACGGAAAGTGATTTACATGGGGGTGGTTATTACTTTCCTAGGTAAATGGTGTTTAACCTTAGGAAAAGGGGTTCTCTTATGGTGATGAAGGGAAATAGATTGTATGAAGGGGAAATGATTTTATGAATGGGATCCTAGCACTTGCGTACATAAGTGATTGAGCCGAGGGCCCAGTCCCACCAAAACTTAGAGAAATGCTCTAAGACTCTTTGACTTGTAGGATTAGTAGTACTTAGAACATACTTGTGGATAGGAAATTAGTAAGTAAAGGGGAAAAGCGAATGAGGGGGAGTTAATCACATGGATTTGTAAACCTTTGTCTTTGTCTTCATAGTTGACCATACATGTTAAAGATGTGTATTTAAGCATGATGCATGTCCTTTGATCCAAGTAACTTTGTAATTCAACAACCTTTCTTCTACTTACCCATTTCTTACCTCTAACATGTTTTCTTCATTTCTTTGGGTGCATTTAGGCTAGCAAACCCATATTCAACTATTTTTCTTTTGAAAAGTAATCTATCTATTTCTAACTTTATATCATTCAACAGCCTAGATTAAGCTTATGAGCTCCTTTTATTTTCTCTACCTAACTATGATCTGCCAAGATTAAATTGTTTGGTCAGATTTTATTCTCTGACCTCTAAACATAAAATTCAAAGCATGGAACAACCAAGATTAAACAGTTTGATTACCATGGATTGTGGCATGAATAACAAGTTGCACACAATCATTATTATGCATAAAAGTAAATAGTAGTGGCGTTTATACTTGAACACTTTCATGGTCTTTTTTGTTTCTAGGGTTCATATATTTTCATTTTCCTTTTACCTTCTCTTATACTTTTTGTCCTCTGATTTTTCTTTTAGGACATACCCTCTTTACATTTTTTACTTTTTTATAATATGGAAAACATTTGCAGAAAGCTAAGGTATGTACAATATTACAAGGCTTAACCTTAGTCATTAAAAATTATGACTCCTATTGGTAGAGGCACCTAATAGTGGCTCCACTTGAGGATGGCATTTCCTTGTGAAATGCCAAGAAATTTAGAGATCAATAGCCTTTAAATTGTTGTTGATTTGTCCTTGCAAAGTGTCCTCCTATGAATCTGCATTATTGATACTTATTATAGTGAATCCTTTAAAGCTTAGGGCCTTCTCTTTGGGCTTCAACTTCAAAGATCATTTTCCAATCCAAACTAGACTTTTTGAAAATAGAATATATACAAATTAAAATGAGTAATTAGGTTCAAAGTAATTTTTTAGCATTAAACGATTCACTAGCCCACCTTCTGCATCTGTACCATCAATTTCTCTCAAAAATAAAGCATTACTTCCTCTATAAGCATAAATGACATAGGGACCTTTCCATAGGAAATCAAATTTCCAATGTTTTCCTTTATCTTCCTTTCTTGAGTCCCACTTTAGCACTTTGTCACCAATGTAGAAATATTCTGCCTTGGTTCTCTTATCAAAAATCTTCTTAATCTTTTCTTGCACAACTTGTGACTTGACATAGACCTCTTCTCTTGTTGTAGATGAATAGTTTGGTTGATTCTTCTTTGGATACTATTTGGTTCAACTTGTATTTCTTGAAGTATCTTCATTACTGGTACTCCTAAACAGTATGGAAAGAAAACTTTCATTCCATAAACTAGTTGATAGGGAGAAGTAGCAATTGATTTCTCAATAGTCAATCTGTCTACCCATAAGGCATTGACTAGCTTTCTATTCCAAGTTTTATTATTGTCCTCTAGTAACTTCTTGATGATATTTACTAGGCTTTTGTTTGATGATTCTGCCAATCCATTACCTTGAGGATAATATGTTTTGGAATGGCTAAGGGTGATATGGTATTTATTGCAGAAATCTATCATTCTTTTGGATTTAAAGGCTACTGAATTATTAGTAATGAGCTTAGTTTAACATCAAAATATTGATAGAATATTGGTTTCAAGGAAGGTTATGATAAAAATATATGTGGCTTTCCTTGAAGGTATGGCCTCTATCCATTTTGTAAAGTAGTTTGTGGCTGTAAGGATCCATTTGTGTTGAGAAGAGGAGGGTGGGTGAGTTTCACCAATGAAGTCTAGACCCCATTGTTGAAAAGGTATTTTAGCATAGATTGGCTTGAGGGGTAAAGGTAAGATCTTTTTCTTTCCCTCAAAAATTTGACACTTGTGACAGGGGGTCACATATTTTTTGATGTCAGCAAACAAGGTAGGCCAGTAGAAACTATCTCTGAGGATTTTATCTGCTGTAGTCTTCCAGTAAATGTGTCCTCCACAGTCACCTGCATGAAACTCTTATAAAAATTTGTCAGCTTATTCTTTTAATAATCAATTAAGAAGAATACCTTCATGGTCTCTCCAAAATAAAACATTGTCTAATATACAAAGGATTTCATCTTTAAAAACCTGCTTTTAGTCCTAGATAATTTAGGAGGAGCTTGTAAATTTAGTAAAACATAAATAATATCAGCATACCATGGTGATTCAAGAAAGGCCTGGCTGATTAGTGGAGTCACCATCTCCTCTTCATTATCTATTGCTGTAATAAATTTTATATCCAAGGCTTGACAATTTGATTCAACCATGAGCTTGGCTAAACCTTGGCCCTTGATTAACTTTCTAGGTTTAATTTCTATATCATACTCTAAAATAGTAGCAATCCACTTTCCCCTCTTTCCATCAGGACCATCCTGAGTTAGGATGTCTTTTACTACTGAATTAGGAATGTAGGCTACTATGTGAGAATATAAGATGTATAACCTAAAACCTTTAATGGCTTTGACCAAAGCCAAGGCCTATTTTTCCATTATATTGTATTTCAAGGGGGCATCTCTTAGGGCTTTTCTAAAGAAAGAAATGGGTTGTTCATAGCCCTGGTCATTTTTCTGTAATAGGATTGCAACTATTGTGTGCTCTGAAGAAAATGGAAACAAAATGAAATCTCTATCAAATTTAGGATTGAGTAGTACTGGTGTTTTAGCTAAGGCTAGTTTGATGTGCTCAAAGGATTTCTTAGCCTCAACAGACCATTTTATGGTGGAGTCCTTTTTCAGCATATTGTTTAGTGATCTTATTAATTCTGTTAGGTTAGATATAAATCTTCTAAGAAAATTGATTTTTCCTAAGAAAGCTTGTAATTCTCTTATGTTGTTGCAGTGCCTTATTTGTAAAATGGATTCTATTCTTGCAGGGTCTATTCTTATACCATCTTTGGAAATTATGTGACCTAACAAATTTCCTTCCTCTAACCCAAACAAGGACTTTTTGGGGTTCAAGGAGATTCCACACTTCCTGCATTTAATAAAGATTTGCTTTAGATGATCTAAATGTTGATTGTCAGACTTTGAAAATAAAGTAATATCATCTAGATATATCACAAGGAAATCATGAATTTCTTTAGCAAAGGCTATATCCATAGCCCTCTGGAAAGTGGCTCCTACATTCATTAGCCCAAAAGGCATTTTCACATACATAAAAGTGCCCTAAGGAGTAGTAAAGGCAGTTTTGGGTTGGTCATCTGGATGAACTAAGATTTGATTATAACCAAAAAACGCATCCAACAATGAGATTATGGTTGATCGAACTACCCTCTGTAAAATGTGATCCATCTTAGGGAGAGGGTAATTGCCTTTAAGTGATACTTTATTAAGTTTTATGAGATCCACACAGAGTCTAATCTCACTAGTTTTATTTCTAGTTGGCACCAAGTTTGAGACCCAATCAGAAAATCTGATTGGTGCAATTATTTTAGCATCATACATCCTCTGAATTTCTTTTTCTATAGCAGGCAATAAGACAGGATTAATCCTTCTTAGAGGCTTTTGATTTCCTTTAATAGGAATAGTGTGCTAGATGATGTTGGTGTCATAGGATTTGAGGTCCTCGTAACTCCAAGCAAAAACATCCCTAAATTCTTTCAACAGCTCAATGTATTTGAATTTTTCAGTTGGAGGTAATGATTTTGAAAGTTTGATCAATTTAGGATTTTCATCAGTGTATTACATTCCTCTATATCAGATCTTAATTGTTGCATTTTAGGTTTCCTAGGAACATCATTTCAATCAAATAAATCTTCTAGAGGGGTTAATCCCTTTGGTAAGAAGTTATCCTTGAGATTAATTACTTTGATTTCTTCATTTATCATTTCATCAATCTCCATTAGTTCTAAGTTATCTACATCTGATTTGGTAAATTTAGTTGGGTTAAGTCTATCTATTTTATCATCTTCTATATTATTCATTTTTATCTTATCCTTAGTGTCAAGATCTATGGATTTATCAGTATCTATATTGTTATTTACAAACTCTTCTTCTGAAAGTAAAAAGTTATTTATCTGTTTATCATTAGAAAATATTTTCCAATTCTTCAAATTATCTGGAATTGCAAGTTTGCGTGTAACTTCAACAGTGTACTGATAGTTAAATTGGAAGGGTAATTTACAAGTGTTGGCAAACATTTCTAAACTATGGGCTTGCATGTTATGTTTTCTAGGGATGACTACAAGCTTTGTTTCTAGGAAAGTGTTAAGTATTTCTACAATAATATCTCTACAACAACTTAATCTAGGGTCTTTAGTCATATATACAACATCAATTTGTTTTGTAATTAGTTCAGAGTCTCCCATAACAGAGACTCTTTTAGCTCCTAGATTCCTAACTAACTTAAGACCTGAAATTAATGCTTCATATTCAACTATATTATTTGCACATTTAAAATTCAATCTATATGCATGGCCTTCTGCTTAATTTTTTTCCAAATTATATATCCACACTCCTGCTCCCGCTTCTAACCTATTTACTGATCCATCAAACTCTAAATGCCATAATATCTCATGATAATAATTTTCACTATCCTGAGCAACAAACTTTTCATCATTCACAACAATTAGACCTTCTTGTTCATTCAATAGCTCTGTAGTCTGATTAGTCTGATTTTGTATAGAAACTGCAATCTCTTTTGGTTTTGTATCAATACTGTCTAAAAGTGTTTCTTGTGTTTGATCAGCATTATACAAGATAAAGGAATCAATATTTGAGTGTATGGAGTAGATGGGGAAGTTTTTAGGCCAATCCTGGCTACTTACCATATATTTCATTAAGGTTTCTCGGTATAGTTCTTAGGTTGTCCAAAAATAGAGATTGTTGCATATGACATGTCTATTTGTAGAGATCCCTGAAGTTTGGCTCCCCATGATCTTGATAATAGCATGCCATACTTTGGTGGGATGTCAGCAACTACAATGTCCATAAGGATGCTTATGGCAGAATATTAGACTAATGTACCACATAGGTCTTTAATTAATCCTAGACACTTTACTTGAGTAGAGTCAAATCATAATAAATCTTTGTAAGGCCTTATAATTTCTAGGTTCAATTTTTCCATTATTGATTTGGGCATTAAATTGTGAGAGGCCCCAGAATCCAACATTGCATTGTGTAGAATTTTGTCATGGATACTAGGGCTTATATAAAAAGGTGTAACTCCTCTGTATAATGGTCAGCCATTAACATCAGGACCATATATAAATTTTGGTTTATCATCAAATAAGTTAACTAAATCCTCATTTTCAACAATGTTTAAGGTCTGGTTTATCTGTGATTTATAAGGTTCATTCTTGATTAGTTCTATTAAGGGGACTATAATATTTAGTTTTGCTATCTCTGCTCCCAAATTGAAAAGCAAAGAGGCTTTTTCTGTTGAAGGTTTGGAGTTTTTGTAGTAGGGACTTGGGTAGGATTGTTTTCTTTCTCTTTTCTTATTGGGGATCTCCTTATGTGGATTTTCAAGTGGAATTGAAGTGGATGGTTGACAGGAGAAGGATGATAAGAGGTTATATCTACAATTATGGGGCAAGAAGGATTTGGGTTCTACCTAGGGAGAATTTGGAGGATCTTTGAAATAGGGGCTTTTTTTATCTTCTTGGGTTGATTTTGGGTTGTTTTCTTGGTTTGGTCAGGGACATTATCATTCCTTTTACTTCTTAGATTATATTTCTTATGGAATTCAAAAATGGCAGAGTCATATTCTTTTTTATAATCAAATGATTCACTAGACTGTACCTGTAATTGCTGCAACATATGCAGTTCCTACTCATCTTGGGTTAGAAAAAAAGTGTCCTCATCATTTACTCCCATTAGGTTAATTTGTGTATCATGCTCTGGATTTTCCAGCTGGGATGTCTCTACATAATTTTCCTAAAAGGGAGGCTTTATGTTCTGATCTGGTCCATTTTTTCCTATGTTTTGGCTATTTTTGAAATTTGGGTTTCTAATTGGAGGTGCTTGTTGGTTATCCCATTGGGGTTTCCTTTCCATGTTACTTATTCTTTCCATTAGTCTTTCCATGTTTTTGGCCAAGTTATCTATTTTAAGATCAGATAGTGAAGTTTCTTCCTTAGCATTTCTATTTTTATTTCTAACTCTAACCCTTTTAGCTAACAAATTAAATTCTACACTAACAGCTACACTTTGCGTTGCTTCTAATATTGGGGGGTTTCTTTCCGTAAGTTGGTATGACATATTAATATCAAAAGCATCAAGGAACTTTATTAACGCTAAGTCAGGTGGGGGTCGAAGGTTAACTGGGATTGCATTATAATTATTATTGAATCTAGTGCAGTAATCTTGAACAGTTTCATTAGGTCCTCTCTTAATATTCTTATATTCTGAAAGGATTTGTACAAATTCTTTTTCTTTTCCCACCTATCAATAATTTTTTTTTGGAAATTTACCAGGTCTACTATATGATTGGTAGGAAAGGCTTTAAGCCACTTCTTGGCATCACCAGTCAAAGATTGGGTGGAGAGTCTCATCTAGACATTGACTTCATCTAATTCATGTAGTTCAAAGAAGTCAGACATCTTGTTTACAAGTTGCTAGGCAGTGTACTGACCAGTAGCATCAAACAAGGGAATCTTACTTTGATAATCTGTAGGCATAGTATGAATTTGGGTAGGTAAAACAAGAAGAGCATATATGTTTGCCATTGCTGTTGGTTGGGAGGGGTTAAGAGGTGGGGTTAATATACTTGGGATTAATACAGTAGCGGATGAGGAACCATGACTAGTAGGTGGTGAATGAGTAACGACAGGCTGGTGAGGGAGTGAAGGCGTAAATGGTGGTGCAAAATGGAGTTTTGAAGGTATTGAAGTCGAAGGGAATAATGGTGAACTTAAAGTAGTGGAGATCTATTCAGAAAACGCAGGGGTAGTAATAGTATTAATGGATGATTATGGAGATTTCAGAATGTACTCATCAGATCTATTGGCCTGTTGAACTTCAAGGTCTACAATGAAATCAAGATCTAGAACAGTTTCATATATTTCACTTTTAGACTTTGTTTTAAATAATGAAAGACCAAATTTATCATCAAAGGGAAGATCTTCTAAAACTAACCAGTGATCAGGACATGAATTAGCTTTAACTAAAGGTGTTTGACTAACTAAACTTTCTTCTTTTTTAGATTTTCTTGAAATCAGGTTGGGATTATCAACTACTAGGGGAGGATGGGGATCCAGATTAGCCCTAGTAAAATGAGTATTTCTAGAAGCCAGAATTTCAAATTTTTAATTGCTTTTGTGAGATTTTTTCAATATAACTTCTAACAAATGACTTTAAGAGGCTCAAAATACAGAATTAGAATTTTCTTAAAGATTTATTAGGACTGAGGAATTGTTGGTTCCCTAGTGGATTCACCACCATGTTATCACTCATAAATTTCTCTAGAAGTTATTAGAAGAAAGAAAATGACCGAGGTAACCACAAACCAATTTTTGGGCATAAGCTCTAGCCAACCTAAGTCCAGAGAGGGCTCTCTCTATATGATTTAGCTTTCTTTCGCAATGATTTTAGGCTAGTTCTTAATGTTCAAGGGGCTTTCGATTTGTATTGAAGATTGGGTGGTGGGGTTCTTTAAATAGATGGATAGGATGATTTCTCTAGTCCATTGGGCTATGGAGTCAACAAAAGAGCAACAGGACTAGATCAACTCACTAAAGGGAATGTTCAAAGGGCAAGATAGAAAAGTAGAGTACAGGTCTTTAGGCTGGAGGGATGGAAAGGTTTTAACCAAGGTGAGAGAGAAATTAAGAATTCTCAGATCGGGATTGAAACGAGGAACAAAGGGTAATCATAAACAAAGGGCAATTAAGAATCCTTTGCTATAGATTAAAAGAAACAACCTAAACTAAGGAGAAATTAAGACTTCCTTAACATAGATTATTATTGGAAAACATATATTTACCTAATTGTTATAGCAAAGTGTAATTAAATAAATTCTCATACAATAATCCAGTTATGGCATTCAAATTTAGATAAACAATATGGGAAAAAACTCTAAGAGATAACAACAACGTGTGAAAATACTTGTCTACACTTCGCTTTGCACATGAATCCTTTGAAATATTTGATCTTTATTCATCAATCTAGCTTGCTGGCTCAGTCAATGCTCCAATGGCTTTATAGTGTTTGGATTAAGAAGTCTATAGAAAGTTTTAAGAATCCACCTGTAGTGTCCTATCTAGGGGTGCTAGATCGGTCTAAATTAATTGTCAACCAGGGTGCATATACTTAGAGACGTGTGCCTAAAATATATAAGCATAAAGGATCTACTTTAAACCTATGACTCCTAAGTACAGTGCTGGGATTAAATCTATTGTTAAACTATCAATCAAAGTCTTAACTAAGCATCAAATCATATGCTATTAACAGCTAAAATGCAATCCATAACATGCTGTATATGACTATCTTGAAAGGCTCGGTCCCCTTACAGAGACACCAACATGAAACCCCTGTTCAATGTCATTCAACAATCATGAATATTTAATGAAGGCATGCAAAGGTAAATTCATAACCATGTCCATATCAGTGTTTTATACACAGCCCTGGATCGAATCCTTTACGGGATGCAATTCACAATCCAGAAGAGGGTTTATTCGAACACATGTACAGACATCTAATTAACGCATTCATCAACACAATCAAATCTCTGAACATATAAATCGTATTCAAGTTTCATTCAAACGATTGACTGTAAAAAAAAATCAAAACCATAATGTAAATACAATGCAAACATAAATGAAATGTATGTCGGTATACCACACACGCAGGGCCCGTCTGCGTCTCGGGCACACCAAGATAATCACACCACGATCACAGTATTAAAACGAAGTATGTGATATTATATTGAAAACCAAAAGCTCTGTTCAGAAGTGGTAATGTAAAAACGTAACAGTCTGCAAATTAAAACGATATTGTAAACGAACATATGTCCCGATCCAGTCTTTTAATTACATGCATTACATCCTTTGAAAAATGGGTGTTTATCCATAGGCAGTTGTTGCTGCTTTTGGTAAAAACGCAGAGATGTTTCTAATCTACTTACGCATATTAAAACTAGGAAACAACTTAAAAATCAAATGGATTAAAACTGAGTGTTGTTACTGCCTTTGTGCCAACATGCGAGAGTTGACTAAGCATTGACCGTGCATATAGGAGGAATGTTTCCAATGCGGGATAGGTGCTTGTCCATGCTTGGACATTCCTCTTTCCACCCATGCCTTTCGCTCTGACCTGGCTACCATGCCACATGTCACATAATAAGCCATTTACAGGTTGTTGAGACTTCCTGTAGTGATTTAGGCCTAAAATCCTAATTTATCAACACAAAACCCCTAAATCAATTAATATGCATTTCAACAACTATAAACTATTAAATTAATTTTAATTTCCAAGGCATTTGAGGAATTTGATGATGAGAAAAAGGTAGGAAATGGTCATGTTTTGGGAGGGAAAAAGGGGTCTTAGAATGGTACCAACATCTCTCCCCGACTTAATGACTTGGCATGTCCTCATGCCAACCCTGATGTGCTTCCTTTAAACTCAGTTCCTGCTTGTACCTCTGCTGCCTTGAGTATTGTGTCAACGTTCTTCTTTACCTGGGCATCCTTTTGGTCGTGGAGCTCTTGTTTCAGCCTTCTGTACTTTTCCTTTAGGGTCTTCTTTTGGCTGTACCACTTGGTGGCCCACTTGCAAATGTCAGTCTGCTCCGCTTCCAGCTCACTAACCCGCTCTTTCAACTTGTCGTTTTTCATTTGAATTTCCTTGCTCTGTGTACGGAGCATTTGATTTTCCTTTTTAATGACTTTCTCTAACATATTGGCTTCCATGAGCTCCTCTTTTAGTTTTTCAATTTGCCGCTCTAGTTTCTTATGTTTCTTACCGGGAGGTGGAGACCCTCTCTCTTGCTTGTTATTGCTCTCGACTTCTATATCAGCTCCTGAGGGTGAATGGCTTTCAATATGTACATCGGCTACTGGCTCTGGTGGTGAATGATCACTGCTTTGAATGTCCATCTGTATAGGCACATTAGACTCTTCTTGTAGCTGGACTTTTGATGCCCTTCTCGTTCTTCTTGAGTAGGTGGTGAAGACTTTGTCTTGTTCTGCTCTTTTTGCATCTTCTTTCCTCATCTGTCTGGTTCTTACATTGCTCATAGGTACCTTGTTAGCTCTGGATGAGGCCGGAATCTCCTCATCAATATCTCTCATAAACCCTGAGTTCTCTGGTGATTTCTCTTTGTCTTCCTCGTCCCTGATCTGGTTGGCAGCGAGGAATTCCTTCCATGTCTTTCCTCGTCTTTGCATTTCATCTTCAATAAGGATTTTAATTAGACCAAAATGGTATAAACTTTTATCCTCATTTCCTTTCTACTTCTGAATAGTTTTAGACATTTTGGTTAGGCTCTGTAGCAAGAAGTATGGCAAGCTAATAACGCATTGTTTCTTTATGTGCAGCAACAATTTTATGTGATACAAATAGACGATGCTATAGCGGCCTTCACAGGTCACGAACTTCTGGAGGATGCAAACCATCTCGTCCCAAGGATGCACGAGCCAACTTTGTGGGACACCCTTCTTCCAATTTACTGCTAAGACTTGTGACCTGGACATAAATTGGGTCCACGATTTTTCTTTACACTGCTTGGTTTTGAAGTATTTTTCTCCCTCTGGACTAACCCCTGTTGCTTGGGCAATGGTGTCCTCTGAGACTCTAAATGAGAAAGTGCCTATCAAGGCCTTCTCCCCATTGAACGTGAAGGCAAATTGTTTGGCAACTTCTTCGTTGCTTCCATTGAATTTTTCTAAGAAGGGTAGCCATTGTATGTCCCTCAGAATTGAAATACAGTCCTCGTGGTACAGAGAGCTGTCAAATATCTTTGGCTCGACCCTGCTTGTCATCTTGGCAGAGGGTCGAGCTTCCTAACTTGTGAATTTAACAAGGAGGTCTGAGTTTTTACCTAAGATAATCGCTCCTTTAATGCTCACTGTGCTGCTGGGTCGGTTTGGTATGGAGCTCGACGAGATTCGAAACTCTGCCCTCGGTCCTTTCTATGGAAGCTTATGCCTGTGGACGCTTATGCACCAGTGTATGTAGTTGGAATTTTATACCACCGTATATAATCCTGGGAATAAATAAAAACGACCACTGTCTTTTTTCTTTGTAATGAGCTC
This sequence comes from Pinus taeda, assembly GCA_000404065.3. NCBI lineage: Eukaryota > Viridiplantae > Streptophyta > Pinopsida > Pinales > Pinaceae > Pinus > Pinus taeda. The sequence continues at coordinate 34,498 of APFE030279492.1, forward strand.
GATTCAGACTGCATTTAATTTCAAAACAGAGGAATGATGATAGTATTACTTGTATGAACGTTGTGATAGGAGCGCCGAGAGGTGTGCGTACGTCGGGTGGTGAATCATCACTCGGCCCATGCAACCAAATGAATAGGCCGGCTGTCCTTTGCTTTGGTATAATGACCCTTTTTTTTTTTAATTTTTTTTATTTGATTTTTTTTTCAAAAAGGGTATTCTATTAATAAAATTTTTCAAACATGATAGCCACGTGTCCTGTTGGTATTCTTCTAAGGGAAGGTGTAGATTTAGGAAATGAATATGGCGGTAATGGTTGTGGATATGGGATGTTTAGGGAGTATTGGAGTGAGTGAGGGGTGTACGAATTTTAGAGTAGGGAGTAGAATGGGGTAGGGAAGAATTAGGGAAATAAGAGAGAATGGAAATGTGCCTTTGGAACTAATTACTAACAGTCATAGCTATTAAAATAACATAAAAATTAATCTAGAAAATTAAGTGTTAAAAAAACAAGGAATACATTACACTATTTGACTGCTGTGGCTTTGACATCTGAGTAGAGCTAACTTTTGACTGTTGTTTGATTTCTTTGCTGTTTAACAGGTCCCTTAAGGCATGCACAGGTCCCTCTACAGTGCTAAAGATGTTCATGCAATTCTTTGTATGCATGTAGGTGCTACTGAGCTTGGTTGCTTGATGGATGAAGTCCTGATGAAGTCCTGATCCTGGCGTTGTAGAAACTTGCTAAAGATGTATTGAAATGAATTTGCTTTTGAAGTATCAATCTCCTAACAAGTCCCTTTGATATGTCTAAACAGGTCCCTTACTGCTGATATTTTACTGGTGCTAGTAGCATGGTCTCTTTGGACAGAACAGGTCCCCCTGCATGATATTTACAACCAGGTCCCTCTGATAGAAAACAATGACAAGACAACTTATTCATTGAAGTCTGGAATGGTGGAGGAAAATTAAAAAAAAAATTACAGTGGAGAGATAAAAAAATAAGAATACTGATGCTCCTCTCCCCCACAAAATTTTTGACTTGTCCTCAAGTCAACATTCAGCTGAAAACATGAAACAATGACAAAGGAAAAGAATTCTTACTTGCCAACGAATTGGTTTTCAAGTAGGAATTCAAGGCTAGAGTGTGCCAGAATCTGCTTTTCACATCTAACCCATTTTTTTTTTTTTTTATTTTTTTTTCAAAAATTGAAAGAAAATACTAAGGTTGGGAGACTGCAGCTGAGGGCTGCAGTATCTCAACCTCACTTTGTTGAGAAACTGTGTGTAGAAAATCTTCCTTGCTGATGGGCTTGGTGTAAAGTTTCAGGCGATGCCCATTTACAGTAAAGGAATGGCCTTCCCCATCAATAGTTGTGAGCTTCACAGATCCATTGTCATAAACCTGAACAATTTCATAAGGGCCCATCCAGTGGGTGGTGAACTTGGCTTTGTGGTCTCTAAACTTAGAGTCAAAAAGTAGAGCCCAGTCACCTTCCTTAAATTGCTTCTTATTGATATGAGCATCATGCCACTGCTTCCTTTGTTTTTGCATGAGGATGGTGGTCTCCTCTGGTTGCTGCCTCATTTCATCCAGCTGGTTAAGCTGCTGGATTCTTTCTTTTTGTGCCTCATCCAAGTCAATCTGTAAATCAGGAGCTAGTTTAAAAGTGTGAATCTGAAACTCAATAGGAAGCATTACCTCTTTACCGTACACCAATTGATATGGTGTAAATCCCGTATTATCCTTCCAGGTGATTCTGTAAGCCCAGAGTGCATCCTTGAGCTTTTCCTCCCAATTCTTCCTGTTCATGGCAACAGTTTTAGTAATGATACCCTCCAAAGTTTTGTTTGTAGATTCCACCTGCCCATTGGCCTGTGGATGATAGGGTGTGCTTTTCCTATGCTTGATCTTATATTTGTCTGTAATGTCCTTGACTAACTTGGAGGTGAATTGGGTACCTTGATCAGTTACTATCTCCCTGGGTACTCCGTATCTAACAAAAATCTCTTCAAACAGGAAATTGACAACTGTGTGTTCAGTGGCTCTTACCAGTGCTTTTGCCTCAACCCACTTTGTAACATAATCAGTACAGACTAAGATGTACTTCTTACCATTGGAGGATGGGTTGATAGGTCCTATGAAGTCTAGAGCCCATTTTTCAAATGGCTCTAGGTGAACTTGGGGCTGAAGGGGCATCTCATCGGTAGCTGTTGGCCTGCCCATTCTTTGGCAAATGTCACAACTCTTTACATACTTCTTGGCATCCTTGAAAATGGATGGCCAGTAGTATCCAAGAGTTAGAACTTTGAATGTTGTCCGCTTCACTGCAAAATGCCCACCACACGGTTCATCATGGCAAGATTTTAAAATATCAAGTACCTCATCATTTCTTACACATCTGCAGATGATCATGTCATAGCCAGTGTAAAATAGATCACCATTGAGCCATGAATATCTAGCACTTTGTTTAACTAGTCTTTTCTTTTCCTTTGTGGTAAAGTGTGGAGGGGTCCTTCCTGTAGACAAGTAATTAGCCAAATCAGCATACCAAGGGTTGATTATAGAAATGGAAAATAAATGTTCATCGGGAAAAGAGTCTTCAATGGGAACAACCTCACCTTGGTTTTGCAATCTAGAGAGGAAATCTGCCACCTGGTTTTCTTTACCTGGTCTATCTAACACGGTGATGTTGAATTCCTATAGCAATAGCAACCATCTGGTAACTCTGCCACTGGTTATTGGTTTGTTCATTAAATGTTTTATGGCAGAATGGTCAGTATGCACAAAGACTTCATAACCAGTAATGTAATGGCAGAATTTGTTCACAGCATATATGATAGCAAGTGTTTCCTTCTCTGTGACCATGTAGTTTAACTCTTCAGGTGTTAGATTTTTGCTAATGAAGTAAATAGCATAAGTGCAAGATTCTTCTTTCTGACCTAATGATGTACCTACTGCAGTGTCAGATGCATCTGTAAAAATATGAAATGGCAAGCTCCAATTAGGCCCTCTCAAGATTGGTGCAGTTGATAATTTCTGTTTGAGTAATTCAAATGCATGTTGGCAATTTTCATTCCAACTAAAAAGTACATCTTTGGACAAAAGTTTAAACAGAGGTAAGGCTATCTTACTAAAATGTTCAATGAATCTCCTATAATAGCTTGCGTATCCAAGGAAACTTCTTACCTCTCTCTGATTCTGCGGTATGGGTAAATCGACAATGATCTGGATCTTTGTTGGGTCAACTGTAATTCCTTGAGAGGAAATATAATGGCCTAACACTATCCCTTCGTTCAACATCATAAAACATTTCTCATTGCTGAGGGACAGGTTAGATTCAATACATCTTTTTAAAACTCTCTCAAGGTTTTCTAATGCATGGTCAAAGGAATTGTCGTATACTGAAAAATCGTCCATATACACTTCAACACAATCATGAATTAAATCAGCGAAAATAGCTAGTACAGCTCGTTGAAATGTAGCTGGAGCATTGCAAAGTCCAAACGGAAAAACATTGTAAGCATAGGTTCCCCAAGGACAGGTGAAGGTGGTTTTGTCCTGGTCTTCTGGGGCTATCCTTATCTGGTTGTATCCACTGAAACCATCCAGAAAAGAGAATGATGATTTGCCAGCGAGGGTGTCTAAGACTTGGTCGATAAATGGCAGTGGAAAATAGTCTTTAAGCGTGGCTTTGTTTAGTTGTCGGTAATCGACACAAATACGCAACTTACCATTTTCCTTGGGCACCACAACCAATGGGGATACCCACTGACTGTCAGAAATAGGATATATAAAATTGACTCTCAATAGTTTTTGTAACTCTTCTCTGACAATATCTTGAAGCACGGGGTTCATCCTTCTTTGTGGTTGCCTCACTGGTTTAATAGTATTGTCTGTGTAAATATGATGAGTGCACGTATCAGGATGAATTCCATGCATGTCTGTATAATCCCAAGCAAAGGCTTTCTAGTATTTTCTCAAGAGTTGGATTAATCTTTCTTGTTGAGATGAGTCCAAATGATTGCCTATGTTCAAAGTTTTCCCTGGATTGATCTCTATAACCTTACTCTGAGTGTTGGTGATGGATTGAACTGGAAAAATGTCATGAAAAGTGGTTTGTAAAGAGTGGATGGTGCATGTCTCCTGAAAATTTTGAGCTAAAAGTATATCTGCAGCGTGGTATTGGTCATGTCTCAAATTTTCAGAGATATCTGGTTGAGCAAGATATAGTTCTACCAAATCATTATTGTCATGTTCTTGAAAATTATAGATTTGGTCAATGCTGAAAAGGGGTTGTACTTTATTTTTGTCATTAAATTTGTCATCAAGCCACAAATTATGTGTAACTGCTGGTGATTGTGCTGAGGGGTAGAGGGTAGGTTGTTTTCTCTCAGTCCCTCTCGAAATGATCATGTTGCCAGAACGACATCCTATAAATGCATCAGCAGTTGCTAACCATGGCCTACCAAGAATGATAGGGTGTCCTCCTAAATTAGATTTGGGTTGGAGGACTAAAAAGTCCACCGGATACTCCCAAGAGTCCAGTGAGACAATTATGTTTTCCAAAATCCCTTCAGGAATCACTTTAGACCTATCAGCTAATTCAAGAACAATTGTTGTATGTTGCAGATTGGTAAGCTGAAGTGTTCTCATGGTCTCTAAGGTCATTACATTAATTGCGGCTCCAAGATCGATCAAAGTGTTTGGAATTTGTATGTTATTAATGATGGTGGTTACTTTGGGAATGCCAGGATCAACATATTTTTCTATGGAAACGGTATTGGTCATAAGTCCTGCTAAATGTCCTATGACATGAATAGTTTGAGGATCAATCCTTCTTCTAGCAGGATTCTTGAGGCACATGTCTTTGATGGCTTTAGTGTAGATAGGAATGTCTTTTATAGCTTGCAGTAATGGAATTTTTATGTAGACATTTTTAAGCTCATCTAGGACATCAAATTGTGGTATGGACAATGGAGGTTTGATGTGGACCAATCGGTCTGGAAAAGGTGGGTTCAATTGTTGCATTTTCTTATCACTGATATCATTGTTTGATTTCTTTTGATTTGTTATCTCTTTTTCGTTTTCTATATTTTCTTCTTGCCTATCTGTTATTGGACTCTTTCTGGAGTACCTTGCTAGACCTCAAGTTTATGTTCTATAAAGGTAATGTGGAATATGAAGTTCCTTCTTCTATATTGTAGGCTGGCCTCTCTGCTCTATTATTCGGATTTGGGACAATTTGAGCAGGAATTTGCGTGGGTCTGGAAGGTTGTGAGTTAGCTGGAAATTGGAGTTGTGGTGGATTTATTGGTGGAGGAGCAGGCAGTGCCTGTTGAGTAGGCT
>APFE030279497.1:0-15632 GCA_000404065.3 Pinus taeda
TCATGCCAAAACTGTAGGGAAGGGTTTTGAAGTCTAACCCACATTGGAATTTTTGATACAATCATGGCGCTTTAATAAAATTTTGGGAATCATGGGGTAATGAAATGTCCTTTTGATCCCGAGAACCATGGGCCTTCCTAAATTACTATTTCTCGAACTTCCAATGATGCAAACTTTACGATGAAGAAACCTTTGGAGCAAAGGTGAATTTCATAGTTGGTTCTCCAATTTGTGAATATTCAATGGAAAATATGCATTGGTTTTGGCTAGAAGCTGTTAAATCTACAGATGATGGCATGGGTTGAAAAGGCTGTGTAGAGATCGTTTGTTTCTGGAATCTCTATGACTAGTTCTAGGACACAATTCACTTGTTCTACTATGTAGCGGCCAAGAGTGTTGAGTGTTTGTTTTGTCTTTGTTGTAGTCGTTGGTTCCCCTTATAGAATGTTTTTGTAGGAGAGATCAATCTTGTTCTGTTCTTGGTTTGTTAATGTAACCTTTGGTACAATAGATCTAATAATCCCACCTATTGTCTTTGACTTACTTGATCCCGTTGCTCCGCCCCTCAGTTGGAGATTTAAGATGATGGTGACGAACGAATGAATGTTGTATTCTTGTAGACATATCTAATCCTTTAGATATCTACCATTAAAGATCAAGTTTTTTAGATGCGGTGGGTAGCCCCTCTTTTTCATGATGTTCTACTTCAATTGAAAAACCATATTAGAGTTCTGTACCGAAACTATTGTTGATTTTCCAGCATGGGACTTTATGAATATTTGTACAATGTTATGATCTTTTAGTTTTCCATGATCTAGGAAATCATATGATGGTGGTTTAGATACCTGTAGCAAAGTATACTTTAAGGGCCTGACAAAAGAGGGTCAAGCTGCACAGTGGGGATCCAATAGCCATTGTTTTGTTTTCATTCTAGGTTGTCTAGATAAAAACTTTAGGTCTATTTTGATCATCCTTTGTAGTTGAGGATCTATCATAGATCATCTTTGTTTCATGTAGCCTATCTACTTTGTTGGTGGTTACTAAGCAAAAGGGCCAGAGACTGGATCAAAGAGATAAACCCCAATTAGATGGGATATCTGGACTAGATCAGTCGCAAGTGCGAATATAAAAATGATGAAATGAAAAAGGGGAATCCTAGGGTGCATTGATGTGACTCTACGCATGAATATCTAACCCAATACCATAAATTGATTGAAAAATAAAAATTCCTTTGTCTAACGCACTTAGTAAAGAAAGCACCTTCGCAGATAGTGAGAATAGGAGATCTGATGTCCATAAGGATTTGAGGGGAAATCCCATAGTGTCTAATTCCAACTGTCACAAAACAAGAGATTCGGTTATCTTTTTCAATGATCTTGGAAAGGGACATAGACCTGAAGACATCAATCTTCTCAACTGTAGAAGGTTACAAGAACCTAACATTTTCCATTCGTTGTGTATAAACAAAGATCTTATGCACATCATATTGGAAGGGTGGACTCTAGGCCCTTTCTCCTTATGTCGATCCTCCATAAAAAATCCTTGCCGTTGTCTTACATCATTCATCGCCACATAATATCGATGCCTTTGATTCTTCTATGCTCATGGAGATTAATTTTTGGGTTTGGCCTGCAACTCTACAGAGGGCTTGTGGGCATTTCTCGCTAAAGAGAAGATCTTATCGATGGAGTTAGCCAATCGAGGCGCAAAACAATCATTACACTAGACGTCTGAAGATTTGTTCAATGCAAAGCCAGAAGAAAATCCCATCAATTGCGCCATCACTAAATCTCTAAAAGCTCTAATTGCAAGCTTCAAATACCTTTCAAATATATATATATATATAGTCTAACTTATAGACGAAATAGTTTTTTTCACCAGAGTTAACCAAAATCCAACAATACAATTTCATGATTTTTTTGTTGTTTGAAATAGCTTTTTGAATTCATATATGGATTTAGCACCCTGAAAAACACCAAAGGCACCCGAATTATGTAGATTAAACAATTCACACTCAAGTTTTTAAAAATATCTATCAAATTTTCATTAAAATTAATGTGAGAAAATGTCATAAAAAACCATTTAATCTGTAAGTTACACTATGACTCTCTCTCTCTCTCTCTCTCTCTCTCTATATATATATATATAGGAACAACTTAAATTTTAATGTTCACAAGAGAAAGTCAATGATGGGAAAGAGATAAAATTGAGAAAGAAAAATAAAAATAAAATTAACATATTAAGAGATAACAAAATGAATAATAATAAAAAAATAAAAAACAAAAACTTTAAAATACAAAGGGATCAAACACCTACTAATATTCAAAACATTGTATCTATTCAAACTACTTGGCCTACTTTCAATTTCCATGGCCTCCCTGAACTTATGGTGATGAAAATGATTAATCCTTGCAATGACCCTGGCCTCTTCAATGCAAATATGATGTTTTGTCCTTTTCGCATGTTGTGCTAAAGTTGTGGAGTGAGTCCTTCGATGTTTGATGTCATTTGCATGCTCGTGAATTCTATGATTTATTGAGTGTCTGGTTTCACCAATGTATGGACTGGCACAGGAAGATGAGATGACATAAACACCTTTCCCATTTTTGGGGTCCACAGGGTCCACCAATCTTATGGAGCTCCTTACTACTAAGACTCCAATACTATTGCACTGACTACAAAAAAATTCAACAAACACATTTGTGATTTTCTGTCACTTCCTATACCAATATAAAGATATTTTTGAAAATGCAATCTAAGTTCTTCCTCTAAACTATTGCTACATTCGAGTCCCTTCCTACATCAATACAACTTCTTTATATAAATGATCAAAATTTGAGGTTATATATATATATATGTGTGTGTGTGTGTGTGTGTGAAAAAAATTAACGAAATTTCATTTTACCTTCATAAATTGATTTCTAATTGGAAAGGTTAGGGTTCTATAATTTATAGGATCAATTGATGATTATTTGTGGATTTTCATGTTAGGAGATGTTGTAAATAATATTTCATTATACAACTTATTTAAAAAAAAATAAAAAATATAGAAAAAAGAAAAACAAAATGAAAGGGGGATATATAAAAAAAATGATATATGTGTGGAAAAACAGAAGAAAAAATAGATGTATATTTAAAAATAAAAATACGATGAAAAACCCCTTAGAAAAAAAAACGTGGTGCTAGCTTAAATGTTGCGTTAGATGTTAGATAAATAAGTTTAATTAGTTAATCACACAATGTAATCACGATTAACTAAGTGTTAATAAAGTTAATTTTGACATAATGATTTTTATCATATGTAATAATGCTCTTGCTATAATCAAAGACCACGATATAACCTCATGAGATCACCAGTTGCTGATGACTTCGAACTATCTCCGCCCCTCTAACAGTTAATCAAGGGGGGGGGGAGGTTCTAAAAGGTGGATCATCCCAATCTCGCATTTGCAACGTGTCACTCCCTCAAGGACTTCAGACACCCCTCCACCAAAACTACTTACTGCTCACCCCCCCCCGCCTGAAATCTACCTTTCCCCCTTCCCGCCTAATAATAACCATTAACCCCACTCCCTCCACTCAAATCTACTCCCACAGCATGTCACATCCCCTCCAATCCACTCTCGCCAAATGTCGTATCCCCTCCAATCCGCTCTCACCAAGTGTCATATCCCTTCCGAATCTACTCCCATTATTGTCACATCCCCGTCACTTATCATTAACTTTCAGCATCCGTTCTGTATTTTGATCATTGCCAAATGAATGACTCTGCTCCATGAAACATAAAACTTTCAACAGTAAATGATCTCTCCTATAAGATAAATTAGAACTCTGTTTAGTCGTCCTCTCCTCTAATGTTCTAAAACAATAAACAATAGAACCTGCTACTACTACTACAAACTTATCTAGCAAAATTGGTTTCCTCCAACCAACTCCCGAGTAATTAAGTGCTTCCATTTCATTTCCTTAAGCATATATTCTAAAAGTAAATCAAAAGCCATAGGGGAAATCCCTATGCTTCCCCCTGTAATTGAATTAGACCATCAACCCTTACTAGAACAACACTATAAAATTTTTGAAACCAACTGTGAGTTCAACCTCTACAAAATCCACAATCGGTTAAAGAAAAAATTTCTTGATCTTAGTTAGAAATTGAGTTTGTGGGAGTCTTTCTTGCCTCAATTCGTTTTTCTTCACACCCATCATTTTCGAAATTTGTTTCATGGTTCCATTCCAGGTACATACCCAGTCAAATAGAAATTGGTGCCCAAAACAATGATATTTTGCTCACAATTACCCTTGACCCGATATGTCAAATGCTTCAGATCCAAAATTCAGCCACACTAAAACCCTTTTTAGTAGTTTCCCTCATGGAATTCTACAAAAACCTGACTTTTGCCCACAAAGCCAAAATTTTAGCGACATTTTTACCTAAGAATGTCTAATTGCCAAAAAGAAACCCTCCTTATCCATCCTGAAGGTTTCCTGAAATGAAAAAACAAATCATTTCCATAATTTCTTGTTTATTGGGCTATCAAATCTATCAATGGGTTGATGAAGCCATTATAGGTTTTCTATTAGTTCTTTCAACTGAAGAAAAGCCTTCAGTCTCCTTTCATTACAGTGAATTCCTAGCAGAGGTCATTCATGAACAATTCCTTAAGTTTTCTACAAAAGGAGTCTTCAAGCATGCCTCAGTTTTAGTTTACTTGTTCTTATTCCATCAAGAACACATATTTCAATTTCCATTATATAAACTATATGAACAAGGAAATGCACAGTCTGTGATCCATTGGAATTCCTTGGTAAGGAAGCAAACCAATGAATTCACTTTCAGTGATTATGCAGACATGTTTTCGTACACAGTTTCTTTCCTACTTAACAGTGATGTTGAACCTAGAATTGGACCTGAGATTAAGAGAATTCTACATCTCAGTGAGAAAACAAAAATAGGTGACTGGTACCTATATCAAAATTACACCAAGATTAGGGTGTATGGATGCAAATTTCCTCCATATAAATTGCCTAAATTTGTTCCTATAAGAATTTTTGCATTAGAGTATATTAGGAAAATGATAAATATGGATGATTTGCACTTTGTGGTAGCCAAAAGGAAATATCAGTGCAAAATCAAAGCATAGGTTTCACCTTTCATTTGTAATACCAAGAAAACAACAAAAGAAGCAGATCTTCTGCTCAAATGGATGAAATTTAAATTCAGTTTCACTTGGTCATATGATCCTTTAGGAATAATATCAAAGCTGAGAGTAGAACAGAAAAATACTCCTCACACTCATACTCTAAGATCTGAAATTGAGCAATATATGAATCAAAATCAATTTCATGAAAACACATTGTAGGACCCAGAAGAACATGTACTTTCTATTATGACATCACAGACACTAGTGCCATAGGGAAAACACATAAAAGGCCCAGGGAGGATGTTTCCCCTTTAGTCTCATAAATTCACAGGAAATAATTCCAAATATATAAAAATAGGTAGAAAACAAATCTAGTAGAAGAGTTTTCACAGGAATAAAATGTTCAGTCTACAATAGTTTTCACAGGTCCTTATACTTCTACTATCCCTCAACTTGATGACATTTTCATAGGGTCACCATCATCTTCAACTTCTCAAGAACCACTGGAAACATCTTAATAAGGAGAATTGGTCCATGGTCAAGTTGAACCAAGTATATTTGCTAGGTATAAGGAAAAAGAAAAAGAAAGATGAACTACTGGAAGCAACAACCTATTCTTAGTTCCGGAAATAGACAACTTCATCACAACATAGACTTCTCTCTAATTTTGACACCAAGGAAGGGGAAATGCAGATAGTTTTCCTTGAAGATCAAGTTCCTTTCTGTAAAAGTGCAGATGAATACAAGAAGTCTATCTTTTATTTTAACATTTATCAAATCCATCCTATTGATCACATGGGTTTGCATAAGAAAACAAGTAAAATATCATATTCTACCCTGACAAACTCAACAATGGTAGCATCTATACTTTAGGATTCAATCAACAATATTTAGTCTCAATTAAAATTAGAGAAAATATATTCTTTAGATCAAAAACACTAAGATAAATCCTTTAGAGGATTTAGTAATTAAACTGGGATATGGTCCTAGTAATGTTAAAGCTATTGATGAGACTGTTAAAAGAAAAAATGTTACATTTCAGCCCTAAAGAAACAACTCAAGCTTCCATCAACTGAAAATCCACAAACAAAGGAAGTTGGTCAACTAGAGAAGGAAAAATAAGATATTTTTAAAATTATTATTGAACATAATGGATAGATTAAATAAATGGAGACTAAAATAGAAAAGTTGCTAAAAGAGAAAGAGAAGTCAACTAAATTATCAATCATTCCTCTTGTTATCACTCAAAACTTTTGCTTATAAGTTTTGGAAGAAGAGAAGGTTTTGAGGTAACCACAAACCAACTTTTAAGCATAGGCTCTAGCCAACCTATGGCTCAGAGAGGGCTCTCTCTACATAATTTAGTTATGTTTGCTTAGATATTAGGCTAGCCCTAGAGTTCATGGGGGTTTATGATTTATATGAAGATTTGGTGCTAGAATCCTTAAAACAAACAGATAGGTTGATGCCTTTAGGCCATTGGGCAATGGAGTCAAAGAATGGGCAACAAATTTGGAGTTAACTCACTGAAGGGAATGTTCAAGGGGCAAGATAGCAGAGTGAAGTACAAATCCTTGGACTAAATGGTGAGATGAATCTTAATGGAGGTGAGAGGGCAATCAAGAATCCTCAAATTGAGGCTGAGATGGGGGAACAACAGTGAATCATGAGTAAAGGGCAATTAAGAATCCTTTACTATAGACCAGAGGAGAAACTACGGAAGCTAAGGAGCAGTTAAGAATTCCCTAGCTAAGATAGTTTAAGAGAAAACATTAAGAATGTATAACAGTAAGACAAAGTGTAGTTAAGAAAATTATGAAATAATATTCAAGTTAAAACATTCAGAATTATGAAACATTTAAGATTATGAAACAACTTTAAGAGAGATAAAAAAAAAACAGGAAAATTACTTATTTGTACTTTGCTTTACACATGAATCCCTTGAAATATCTGATCTTTATTCATCAGTCCAGCATGCTGGCCCAGTCAACGATACAAAAGCTTTATAGTCGTTGAACAAAATTCTATTGATAGTATAATAATCCACACTACATACTTCGATTTATGAATTATTTATACAAAATATTTTTACAAAATATCCCAAACTAACTTGGGAATTAATCTAGGAAATTCAAAATATCTTCTCGCAGGAAGATAGAGACAGCTATTGAACTGTTTTCTTGTTGACCCTTTTATTGTGGTTTAGCTGGATGTTTATGGTTGCTATGCTCTGTGTTGGCCAAAGGCTGTTGTCTTCTATACTGATACTCTTTGACACAGATACTCTTTGACCCTATAACCTTTGACTATGATGCCCTTTTACCGCATTGATTGTGTGTTTGACCTTTAACTGTGTTCTGCTATAGTAAGTCGGTCAAATTTTCCCATTCTTGATCTAGTGGTAACTGTAGGTTTTAACCCCGTACAGAAATTACCTACATACGAATTCTAAATCACAGGAAAAATAAAAATGCGAGACCATAACACATAAAACACATATACACAGAGATTTCCCACTGGATCTCAAAACCGAGACTACCAGCTTGATTTTTCATTATATTCCTTTCAATGTTACAATACATATTTATACATGCCGAAGGCATCCAATACCATGGACCGAAAAACCATCGCGTCCAAAACCATGGACCGAAAACCATAGGTAGGTTCGCCCAACCTAATATAGGGTCCAAAAAAAAATTTCTCGGGGCCGCTGCCCCAACCCCCTCAAACCCCCCGGACATGGGGGGGCTGCTGCCCCCCCTGTGACCCCCCCGCTGCGCAATCGGCACAACGAAGGGGGGGCTCCGCCCCCCCTCTAACCCCTCGGTTCATTACGTAGGTTAGTCGTGGAAAGAATATAACACAACCCAACAGTAACTGGATACTCAACATTATTTGGTAAGTTTCATCTACCTCAGTGTATTTGGCAAATTAAGGCTTATTTACAAATAGATGTTTTACCTCATGCTGGATGTAAAATAGATTTTCAAAAACACTATACAGTACCTTTCCGATTGGTACTCCTGAAGCCTGTGAAGTAGCCACTTGTTGTCTCGCTACATCCCTGAGTTTGTCGTTGTAATCTCCTTGTTCCATAAGTTTATCATGAATGACTAAGGGATTAGGTAATTCCTTTTCCTTTAGCTTATCAAACTTAGCCATGAACCTGTCAATGACTACTTTCATTTCCTTGCTCTTTTCCTCTAACTTATGCATAAGGTCCCTCTTGATGAGGACTTTCTTTACCTCCAGAATAGTATCAGTCTCGTCTTCAATTTCTAGTTCTTGTAGTTGGTACTTGTTCTCTGAATTTAAGAACTAGATGAGCTTGGTAGCATCTCTAGGCCTGTTGCCTAATCCTCTCTTCACTTTCTCAATAGCCTTTGTTATTAATCTTATGAGATAAATATGCTCAAGTATGACTTGTATGGATGGCCAAATATCATTGAAAGAGTCAATGATATTGGCCCACTATTTTTCCTTGGCTTCTCCAAGTGGCTCCTTTAGTGTCAAGTCTCTTTCCATTAACTTAATCTTTTCCTTTATCCTTGCAGCCTTCTACTCCTCCTTTTTCTACATCATATTAGCAAGCTTATAGTTTGTTTCTAAGCTTGTCACCTATTCCTTTAGCTTGTTTATCTCATTTGTCTGAATAGAAATTTCTTCCATGGCATGAAAAAGCTTGGCTGCTTCATCTATTGTTGTACTTACTACTGTTGTAGGAGTTGCTGATGTAGATGCTACAGTGGTGATGGGCAAGGCAGTGACTATAGGAGTTTTTGGAGCTAATGTGGCTGCCAATGTAGATGGTACTGCAGTAGTCACTATAGGGATTACAGTTGTTGGTGTGGTCCCTACTTCACCTTTCTTCAATTGGATTAAGGCATCCAATTCCTTCTCTCTGCTCCTCAACTAATTATTCATCTTGAGGACCAAATCCGTTAAGTCCTCATGCTAAGTTTGAGACTGTAACACCTCCTGTGTTTGTGGATGATCCAAGGAGGGTATCTTTAGTTTTTTCTTTAGTGAAGTAATTTCCTCGTTCTTCTATTTTATTAACTCCTCTGTTGCTTTGATATCTTTGGGATCATGTCCCATCTCTATGATCAAGTCTTCCAAAGACTTGATTCTGTTATCCTTGGCTTGTGATGAATCTTTTTCAAGCTGATACTGAGCTAAGATGTTGTTTAGGGAACTTTGAAGTGGATGAACATATATGGACTTCCCTATCAGGGTGGAGTAGATTATTTCTCCATTCTGCTTTTGAAACTCTATTTGGTCCACAAGGTGGACATCCCTGGCCAACACCTCAAAATCAACTTTCTTATAGTCAGTGTGTACCCTTGGTTGTTGCACATTTGGTTGAATGAAGGACACATGCATCTTCCCCTCTGTGATGTCAAAGGTCGACATTAATCTACTCTGACCTGGAGTATAAAGTTTGAAAAGTTGAGCATATTTCTCAGTTTTCAACCTTTCATTCCTCATTTTAATCTCTTTGAATTTGTCTTTCATACTTTTATATTAGTCTGCTTGCCTACTGAAGGATGAGACCTCTACGCTCATCTATCTCTATATCATCTAGGTTCTTGAGGATGATGGGGGTTGTGTTTCCACTGAAGGAACAATATCTTTACTCCTTTCTCCCTCAGAATCAGTTATTTCAACTGAGCTATTGGTGTCTTCCTACTCTGACACAGGATAAGCCTTTTTCTTTGCCCTCTTTCATATTGAGCATTGAAGGCTTGTGTCCCTGAACTTGATCCTTCCTCCCTGCCCCATTTTGGATTTTTCTCCTCATTCAAAGGAGTCTGCATGAAAGGGGGAGTGCTCATTGTCCCTTCTTAAGGTGGTACCTGCAAAAATGAATTTTCATCAAGTTTCTTTTCTAGATCTAATAATGTGTTTTCCATAACAACTTCAGTATTTTCCCTGTCCTCTAAAGTGTTTTCCAACCATTTCAATTGGTTGGCATACTTTTCTATCTTAGGAATGAGGTGATGGATATAGGGAGCCATCTTGTTTTTCTGCCTTCTTTTGCAGATGAGATCGAAGGGATCATATCTCCATATGAAGCTTTGTTTTAATTTTAATCTCTAAAGGATCACGTATGCCTCCTTTTTGGCTTCTCTACTATTAAAAATAAAAGAACCCAATTGGTCTTTGATCTTGAGCTGGCCTTTATTTTTGGCTGAGACAAATTTTACCTCATTTGAATTTATTATCTTTCTCTAGTACTCCAGGGAAAATAACCTCATTGGGAGGTATTTAAGTAGTTTGTATGGGGCAAGTTGGCACCCATAAATCCTGATTTCAGTGTGGTTTTGGTACCAGTACCAATCTCCCACCTGGTGATTGATGTTTAGATGAAGGACTCTCCTAATATTAGCACTGATTCCTGGTGGAGGGGTTCCACTGAGCATGGTCATCACAGGATGGACAAAGGAATCTATGAATTCATTACATGAATAGGGGAAGGAATATTGATGAGTCAATGGGGTCCATAAGATGACTAATCTTAGTTGGCCCTTGTTGTCCAACGTTTGCAAGGTAAGTGGTAATTTATCTGCTTGGAAGTAGAGGAACATGTGGTATAGTACTGAGGAGTACGTGAAAACCCTTTCATTCCCATTCTTGTGAACTGCTCATACATTCTGTCAACTATGAATGTGGCAAAGTCATAAATAGTTGCAGGAGGTTGTCCTAGGGTATAGATGGACATGAAAGCCAGGATGACCTCATCAATGTACTGACTTGTGGAGTAACCCAAAACACATGATATCACGGATACAATATTTCAGCCCCAAGGAGAAAATATAGTTGCTACATATGGAGGGGGGTCTTTGGGGGTATACTTCTCTTCTATTATGAAGGTTTGGATCAATTGGGGCAATCTTGCAGAGTTGAGTTTGGGATAGAAGTCTAACAAGTCTCCAATTGAGAGGGGAGTTAGGTTTGGCCCTGGTTGGAGCTGCAGCATCTTGTTGATAGACTCAGGAGTGATGGTGAAAAGGACTTTTTGGTCATGAGACATGATGGTTTTGTGACTAGGGACATAGCAAGCATAGCACATGTGTACAATTTCAGGAAAAATGTGGACTTGGGGGAACTGGTACTTGGGAAAATTTGACTCTCAAAGGCCAATTTTATCAGCATGGTTCAGGAACTTGTCCCTACTTTGGCAATGTATTTTGAGTAGTTTCTCTAGGACAGTGGTAACTTTTATCTAGAAATCTCTATCAGCTAAGGGAAGGTGGTCCAGGTCCAAATGGTGTTAGGGTCCCACCCTAACCCCCTTATCTATGTAATGGGACCACGTCATAGTTAAGAGTCAATAAAGCCCATATTAATAATTGTAAGTGGTTAATCCGCAATTAATAAAGGAACCACAGTTATTGCAAATGGGCCGTAGTATTAGATAGATGGTATTAGTAATAAGCGATATTGACCCGTGGTATTACTCGTAGGAGTCATATATAAAGGATAGTAACTCCCTGCGAGGAGCATCGTGTCTTATTTTTGTAATCGAGCTCTGCTCTATTGGAGGTTGCCCCCTCGAAGAGGCAAGTGAACATTTCTCTCTGAATAATAAAGTCATTGCCATTCTGTGTTCTCGGTCTCTTTTCTTCGCATATTCTATATTTGGGTATCTTTTGCAGGTTAAGAAGCATAACAAGTGGTATCAGAGCTCTTTCCAGGGCCGGTAGGATCTCCATTTAGTAGCAAATTTTTTTTGGTTCGAGACGTGTTCCGGCGTCTTTAAACCACGGGATCTGTCGTTGAGCGCATAAATCTGCGGATTTGGGGAGGCATGCACGCAGGAAATACAAGAGGTGGTCACGTCTGTTGGACTCCCTTGTAACCCCTGTGGGTACCCCTTCGAGTAGTAGCGCATTAGACAGAAACGCGCATGGACTGTCTTCCACGTACCCTCTGGGTATATCAGAAGCCCCATAGGCTCCCTAAAAACCTCTCCATAGATAAACCAACGACCATATTGCGGCTACAGTACACCGAGAACAACACTCGGAGAGATTACTTGCCCGTATGATAGGGTAGTCAGGTGGTACGGCTAAGGGTACAGTCGACCCTCCTTAGTTAGAGCCCTGAAACATTGGGCCGAGTACTACTGCCAGACCCTTATGTATATTGCGATCTGTAGCACCTGACAGTCCTCAAGACCCTAGTTCCTTTTCCTTTTAAGCATCATCTCTTCCAGATCCGCTTGAGCAAAGGAGTGCAGCAGCAGCAGACATCGGTCCCAACCAACCAGTTCTCTCAGATCCGGCAGACCAGAAGCGTTGTGCAGGGTTCCTATACCAGGGTATAATTGTCGCAGGACTTTTGGCCGCATTGACATTTTGAGGATTTGGCTACTGCAGTATTGATCAAGAAGGAGTAAAACTCCATTAGGAGTAATAAAAAAAAAAGTTTGAGATGTTCCAGGATGCTTATTGGTGATATAGCCCATTAAAATTAGGACGATGAGTTGAGCATGGTGGTACCATTCAATTAATTGGGCAAAAAAAATTTTGGCAGTCCCAATTTTTTCATCATGACGGTGTATGGTAGCAACTAGAGCTCAAGCGATGGCCAATGAAAGGATGGAAAAACTAGAGGAAACGGTGAAAAAAATCCACACTCAGCTGGACAAAATAGATCTGGATAAAATGAACACCCTACTTACAGGAATGAATCTCCAGCTAGAGAAATTGCAAGGAAAAGGCAAGGAGGATTTGATGTCAAACGGCAAGGAGCAAGCCCACGAGGAGGGGTATAATGGCTATGAAGGCATTTACGGTGAATCTAGCCACTCTCCTCACGTCTGGAACACCCATCCACCACCCAATCAACGACTTCCTAAGTTGGATATGCATAAATTTGACGGTTCTCACCCAGCAGCATGGCTAGCACAAATGGACCAGTATTTCAAATTGAATCAGATCCTAGATGATGAGACTAAGCTTGTGTTGGGGAGCATGTACTTCGACAATGAACGGTGGCAATGGTTGGAATGGCATCAGCGCTGCAATGGATATTTTAGGACTTGGGCCCAATTTACCAAAGCTCTTAAAGATCGCTTTGAACAAGAAGACTCTTATTTGGGTCATCTCACTAAGCTCAAACAGACTGGTACAGTCGAGGAATATATTAATGCTTTTGAAAGCTTAGCTTTCCGCACTAAGGGTCTCACAGATGATTTCTACACAGAATGTTTTATCAGCGGTCTTAAAGAAGCCATCAGAGCTCAAGCGCTACTTCACCACCCTCCCACGTGGATGGAGGCTTGCAAGGTAGCTCATAAGGTGGACCATGCATTAGCAGCCCAATACAGTCCCCCAAATTTCCCCGCTAAAGGTCGCCTCCCACAGGCACAGCACACGACTCAAACACTTAAGGTCCAAAAGGTGTCCCCTGCAGAAATGGCCGAAAGAAGGAAGCAAGGACTATGTTACTACTGTGATGACAAATACTCCCTAGGTCATAAATGTAAGGAGCCTAAATTCTTTCAAATAGATGCCACTGACTACAACTCAACAGAGGAAGATCCTACACTTGGGGAACATGAGCCGCTAGAGGACGATAACCAACAGGACGATGTCTCTGACAAACAAGTTATTTCGTTGCATGCCCTGGTAGGGATTTCTTCCCCTCAAACGCTCAAAATCAGAGGGTTTATTAAGCATCGCCCAGTAGTAGTTTTGATTGATAGTGGAAGTACACATAATTTCATCCATCAAAAAGTCGCAGAAACAGTGCATTGCTTTGTACGATCAGTTTCTAACTTCCAAGTTCAAATTGCAGATGGAGGCACAATGAAATGTGAAGGCCGTTGTGAAAATGTCAAACTTCAAATGGGGGATTATCAGTTGAAAACCCACATGTTTGCCATAAACATGGGGGGTTGTGACATTGTCCTCGGCGCTGACTGGCTCCACACTCTTGGGCCAATCACAATGGATTTCCAGGAGTTGTATATGAGTTTTAAGCAGAACGACCACACACATACCCTCCAAGGACTCCAGGAGGGAGCCCCCTCTATCATAAGCTCGCATAGGATGGAAAAATTGTTAAAAAAATGCAATCATGGAGTGGTAGCTCAATTTAATGCCATCCAAGGAGTCAAAACCAAGCAGCCGCCACTTCATCCTGAGATGCAACAGATTTTAAACAACCATCTGCCGTTCTCTGACAAGCCTCATGGGCTTCCACCCTCGCGAGGGGAACATGATCATAGCATCACCTTGGTTCCAGGGGCCCAAACCCCAAATGTGCGGCCATACAGATATCCGTTCACCCAAAATAACCAAATAGAAAAAATCATCAAGGAACTTTTGGAAGTAGGGGTCATTCGTCCCAGCATCAGTCCTTATTCATCCCCAGTGGTTATGGTGCTAAAAAAAGATGGGGAGTGGCGGATGTGTCCTGACTTCAGGGCCCTCAATAAGCTGACAGTCAAAGATAAATTTCCCATTTCGGTGGTTGATGATTTGCTAGATGAACTCAACGAGGCTCAATTTTTCACGAAGTTGGATCTTTGCTCAGGTTACCACCAGATCCGCATGAAGGAAGTCGACATACCCAAGACTGCTTTCAGAACTCATGAAGGCCACTATGAATTCCTGGTCATGCCATTTGGTCTTTGTAATGCCCCCTCTACTTTTCAGACCTTATGAACCACATTCTCAAACCATATCTCAGGAAATTTGTCCTTGTGTTCTTCGATGACATCCTCATCTATAGTTGCACTTGGGCAGCACATCTTCAGCATGTAGATCTACTCTTACAACTGCTACGCAAGCAGAAATTATTCGTGAAGATGTCCAAGTGTTAATTTGGCATGGCAGAGGTGGAGCATTTGGGCCACATTGTGGGGCGTGAGGGTGTCAAGGTGGACCCCAAAAAGATCCAAGCAATGCAGGAATGGTCTCAACATAAGACCTTGAAGAGCTTACGTGGATTTTTGGGTCTCACAGGCTATTATCGTAAATTTGTCCGCAACTATGGTCGCATAGCAAAGCCCCTCACCCAACTCCTAAAGAAAAATTCTTTCTTCTGGAATGAGGAAGCACAACAGGCCTTTACAGCTCTAAAAAATGCCATGTGTTCCACTCCAGTTTTAGCACTACCTGACTTCACCAAATCTTTCGTCATTGAATGTGATGCTTCAAGAACAGGTATTGGGGCAGTTTTAATGCAGGAAGGGAGACCGTTGGCCTTCACAAGCCAGCAACTCAGTGGGAAGAATCAGGGCCAATCTACATACGAGAAGGAAATGATGGCCATCTTACATGCAGTTGACACCTAGCGACCTTATTTATTGGGGCGACATTTCCAAATCCGCACAGATCATCACAGCCTTAAATACTTTTTGGAGCAACGCCTATCCTCCCCACAACAAAATAAATGGCTAGCCAAAATGCTGGGATATGATTATGAGATCATATACAAGAAAGGGAAAGACAATAGTGTAGCAGATGCATTATCTCG